>CM067370.1:126827059-127102059 GCA_034401795.1 Chaetoderma sp. LZ-2023a | reverse complement strand
TGGCTGGGGTGGTTAAACAGCATTATTAAATATTATAGAGTAGCGTTCAATAAAACAAACCTAACCGCTACCAACCTAACCGCTACCAACATAAGTAAAATGAATTTCTTAATTATGCACAAGTTCTTGCAATATTCTAGTGTTACCGTTGAAACAGGTGGCTATATTAATTTAGGCGAAATCCTATATGTGCGACTAAATGCATATTAACTGTTGCTAACAACTGTCAACCTTTAAATAGCGTCCCAAAATTGTTGTCTTCTTAATCAATTATTATAGTATCTTTTGACTTTAGTAGGTTTGCGCACGGCGTTTGAGATTGGATGACATATGTGCTTAAAAAACGTTTGTGTTACCTAGACTAGACGCAAATCAAAGCACTAACTAATCTCAATAGATTGCTTTTATATTCAACAACTTCACACTACATTTCTTAACATATTACCGTAACTGAAATGCATAGCCGTGTGTAGTACATTAATGAGGCGTCAATGAACAATGGCACATACATCTGATCACCCTTCTCATTGCAGAAGAGGTTTCTCGTAAGTTCACTGGTCAATTACTTTCAGCGAATATATTTGGCCAATGAAATTGCTGGAAATCTCCCCTCAGAGTCGAATAGAAGATAAAATGAGTAACCCACTGAATGAATTTGTAATTAAACACTCAAGGTACACTGTTAGCGTGAAGCTATTGCCCGTCGTATCCTAGAAGTTATGGAATCGTCATTCCAATGTCGTACCGTTTTTAAGTGCAAATCCGATATTTTCAATTCCCGCGTAGTAATAACACTGAAATTATCTGAGCCAAGACCCGTAAGTGACCGTCCCTCTATCGAAATAACATAGTAGTAGGTTAGGCTAATACAATGTACATATGAGTACATTGAGTGGAGGTGAATATTGTTTTATCAAATCCTCTATTTTTTCAAAATTGATCGTGATTTTTAATGTAACACATGCGACGTGCTATTGTTCCGACAAGTGATATAGGCAGCGTTATAAAAAGTTAGAAACATAACAGACATACAGGCAGGCAGACATGCAGGTAGGCAGGCAGGCAAGCAGGCAGGCAGGTAAGCAGGCAGGCAGGCAGGCAGGCAGGCAGGCAGGCAGGTAGGCAGGTAGGCAGGTAGGCAGGCAGGTAGGCAGGCAGGCAGGCAGGCAGGCAGGCAGATAGACGGACAGGCAGGCAGCCAGTCGGCCGGCTAACCGGCTGACCAACCGACATGCTATTGTTCCGACATGCAGGGGCACCGGAAGCAAATTTGGGGGGCTGGGGCAGGTTCCACAAAAGGGCACACTGGATGGCATTGTCTGGACGAGGGTAAGAAATGGGTGTAACCCCCCACCCCACCCCCACCGCCTCTCATAGAAGGGTGTTCGGGCATACCTACCCACCTAACCACCACGAGGAGAAATATTGAAAGGTGCAGGCTCATGACTCGATTTCCTGCATTCTGAGTTTCTTATGATTACGTATAAATGTTCGAGCGATGTTACTTGAAGAACTTTTGGTCAATTGAACCTATTCCCAATTCACAATGTAAGCGGGCGGGCGGACGGGTTGTTGTGTCAGATGCACACGTTGAGTGTGCCTGCATTCGTGCATGTGTATGCGTGGCGGATCTGCATAGTTTGCCTTGAACATATTTAATTGGACCATAGTTCCTAATTATATTTGCAATCAGCGGGATTCAGAGGAAAGTTTTTTTTGTGAAAACTAGGTTATCCAAGACAAATCTACCAATCATGTTGAACATATGAGCAAGGTTTGTTCAGCCCTTGCCTTAGATGAAGACCATGAGGTTTCTTGAGTTTCATGTCAAGCAGTTTCACAGGTCTTTAAATGTAATTTTTTAAATAGTGCAAAATCCAAGATGGCCACCAACAAAATCGATCAAGCAGCTTTCGGGGACCAACCATGGATCTGACCCTATGGATCCTTCCTGCCCAGCAGTTCTTAAGGACTCGCTTAAAGAATACGATGGACATATGCTGGATGAATAGACAGATGAGGTAGCAACACAATTTCGTCAAATTAGCAACAAACTATTCAACAGCTAGTGTGTATGAAATGAGTAATTTAAATTATGATTTCACAGCCTCTTACTTAGCCATATTGGCGTGTGGGTGTCAGAGGTACATTTGGCTTGGGCTATTCAAAGGAGGGCTTCAAATGTCTGGTTTTGTTTACGTGTGGATGGTGGTCTAATCTTTTATGGTTAGGACTCAAAGGGCTTGACATGGCTATACATGTGTATCACGGCCGTACGAGTTGGTACGGGTGGGCGGGGGCGGGGGTTCATGCTCATATAAATAGCACAGTATTAAGAAATCCAAGAGGATGATATTTATTACTTAAAGATGTACGGGATATAGGAGATTGCCCCCCCCCCACCCATAATTGCACATATATTCTATTCTACCCACTAAGCAAGACATTAACGGAGCGTGGACCAGTATCACTTCAAAAATTGCAACGATACAGGCAACGTTTACAGATAAAAAAAAGTCAATATGTCACGTGTAACTGCTACTACATAAATAGCGTTTGCATTGATGATTTGATTCGGCCTAGAAGCACTCCTATATTACTTTATGGGCTTGTGTTAATGTCAAAACAACAAAACTTTAATACAATTGCTATGAATATTATAAAAATCTTGATTAAAGTTCTAAAGTAAAGTTTACTCATTTTTCGCAGAGAAATGGGTAATGGGCACAACTGTCCCCGCTGCCCCCCCCTGCCCAAAGGGCAATGGGGGCAGCTGCCCCCCCCCCCCCGCTGCCCCCGTGCTTCCGGCGCCCCTGCCGACATGATTTTTAATGTAACACATGCGACGTGCTATTGTTCCGACATGTGATATAAGCAGCGTTATCAAGTTAGAAATATAACAGACATACATGCAGACAGACAGGCAGACAGACAGACAGGCAGGCAGGCAGGCATGCATGAATGCATGCATGCAGGCAGGCAGGCAGGCAGGCAGGTAGGCAGGCAGGCAGTCATCCGGCCGACCAACCGGCTGACCGACAGACATGCTATTGTTCCGACATGTGATATAAGCAGCGTTATAAAAAGTTAGAAATATAACAGACAGACAGACAGACAGACAGACAGACAGACATACATACAGACATACAGATAGACAGACAGACAGACAGACAGACAGACAGACAGACAGACAGACAGGCAGGCAGGCAGGCAGGCAGACAGACAGACAGACAGACAGACAGACAGACAGACAGACAGACAGACAGACAGACAGACAGACATGCAGGCAGGCAGGCAGGCAGGCAGGCAGGCAGGCAGGCAGGTAGGCAGGCAGGCAGGCAGGCAGGTAGACAGACAGGCAGACAGACAGACAGGTAGGCAGGCATGCATGAATGCATGCATGCAGGCAGGCAGGCAGGCAGGCAGGTAGGCAGGCAGGCAGTCATCCGGCCGACCAACCGGCTGACCGACAGACATGCTATTGTTCCGACATGTGATATAAGCAGGGTTATAAAAAGTTAGAAATATAACAGACAGACAGACAGACAGACAGACATACATACAGACATACAGACAGACAGACAGACAGACAGACAGACAGACAGACAGACAGACAGACAGACAGACAGACAGACAGACAGACAGACAGACAGACAGACAGGCAGGCAGGCAGGCAGACAGACAGACAGACAGACAGACAGACAGACATACAGGCAGGCAGGCAGGCAGGCAGGCAGGCAGGCAGGCAGGCATGCATGCAGGCAGGCAGGCAGGCAAGCAGGCAGGCAGGTAGGCAGGCAGGCAGGCAGGCAGGCAGGCAGGCAGGCAGACAGACAGACAGACAGACAGATAGGAAGCCAGACCAGCTGACCGACCGACATGCTATTGTTCTGACATGTGCTATAAGCATATTATACAAAATCAGAACTATAACAGGAATGCAGGCAGGCAGGCGGGCAGGCAGGCAGGCGGACAGCCAGGCAGGCAGGCCGACTGGCCAGCCGGTCGACCGACCGACCGGCAGACAGACAGACAGGGGGTTGCGACAACCGATGCTATTATCCCCAGTTATTGCTGGGTTATTGAACGTCTCCCCTAACTTTTCTGTCCACCCTCATGTCGTATGCTTACTGAATATGAAGAGTAACATATGGAACATGCCGTGCACATGGGCACACTCTCAGCCAAAGGACTAGCTGGCCTATTTGAGACGTTGATGGAATCTATCCTCACAGATGAGCGCTACAGTCAACCCAGAAATAAGTTATGATGTACTGTTGACTATTTCGAGCATTATTTGATTGGAAGACGTTTCTTCCAATCCACTTATGGTCAAGATATTCAAGAGACCATAACTAACATTCTACGTTACTTTTGAACAGTACTGTACTTTGTGATCAGTTCCCATCTCAAAATGGCGACCATAATAGAGATACAAATCTAGACACAGATGTCGGAAGAGGCATTACCTTGTAAGCGAGGATGACCTTTCCCGATATCTCTTTTAGTTAGCATGCTTTAAAGAGAAACTATTATCAACCCTTTAACCCTGGAAATATGTGTCTCAAATTCAAGACAACTATATAGAGAAACTGTTGAATATTTTGAAACTAATTTGCATGGAACCTGCTGCTGTAATCTAGGTCCAAGTGAAATTAATTTCAAAATATTCAACATAATAGTCCATATGTCATAAAGCATGTGATGATTTTGGTATGTGGGGTTTAAAGGGTAAAATGTCTTTCACTGGGATTATATGAGATCTTAGATGGAATAATAGTTTATGTATCGCTTGATGTTTCTATTGTTCCACAGGGGGGATTCACGCGAAAGTACTCACTAAGTTCCAAGACCGGGACATTGCTTCCGGAATTCCCCAATGCTCACTACCTCATACTGCCGCTATCCTTGCCAAGAGAAAAGGTAGGTGTAAAATATACACTGGACAACTACATTGTTTGCAGTTATTAGCTCATATTAAAGAAGCAGGAACGTTATGGAATATCAGGGAACCAAGCGTCGTCGTCGTCGTCGTCGTCGTCGTCGTCGTCGTCGTCGTCGTCGTCATTTCATCAACTTATGGAAGCTGTAGAAGCTCTATTGTCGATCTCAAAAGAGACAATGGCTATGTTCGCTTTAGAACTAAGGGTATGGTATAGCTAACTAATTTAGATAATTGAACGTAGCCTATAATAAACTAATTTATTTTGGTGAAGATACGCATGCGTGTGCCTACTCTAGCTCCATTATTTAGTACCGGTAATGTTATTGATTTTTTAGGCTGATCAACTATTTTATTTTTGGTACTGTGTTTTGCTTTTAAATTTTTCTTTAAATGCTTTGCGTAATTTTGTTGTCTAATTTATATGTGTGAGCATGTAATATCCAGTAGTGTGATGTCGTCTTGGCCACCAACTGCAGTACGTGTTCTTCCTACGGCCATGACAATTAGCAAATCATTCTCAACCATTCCGAATCATAAATGGCTGCAAAGTCTTACGCATCTTATGTTACATAGAGTGTACTATTGGATTAGTAAAGAGGTTATTCAGCAAGAATATTCTGCAGTTTGGGAAGCTGTTAGAGTGGCTCTGGCTCCTTAAAGACACACAAGACAGTCTTAAAGGCAGCATTTTTAGACTGGTAAAGCATATAAACATAAACTAGAGAACCAGCTGCATCAGTGGGCCATTGGTATCAGGGATCCAGATCACGGAACTATCTGGTATTAGTCAGACGAAATAGTAGTAGTAGTAGTAGTAGTAGTAGTAGTAGTAGTAGTAGTAGTAGTAGTAGCGTCGTCGTCGTCGTCGTCGACGTCGTCGTCGTCGTCGTCGTAGTAGTAGTAGTAGTAGTAGTAGTAGTCGTCGTCGTCGTCGTCGTCGTCGTCGTCGTCGTCGTCGTAGTAGCAGCAGCAGCAGCAGCAGCAGCAGCAGCAGCAGTAGTAGTAGTATTAGTAGTAGTCATGCAACACATTGTACGCTCTCCACGAGGGAGAAAATTCGCGCTGAACATCACGCCCGTGTAAGCGTCTGGATAAATGGCGGCTCTTTCGCCGGATTAACAGTTTATAGACATATTTTATGATCTTCGGTATTTCAATCGTCACCTCCCGCCTATAGTTCTTCACGATATATCTTCATATCCCGTGCTGTGATGCTGCGGTTGACCAGGCCATTCCAGATCAGCACAGCATTTAGCAAGAAGGAGCTGGCCGTTTGGATTGCTTGTAACCTCTGACAATGGCTGCGCCTGGTGGTGTTGATCAACACTTATGGATGGTTGCCACGTGCTATTACTACATGGCTATTTAGTAGTTTGAACATGCATATCACGTTTGCTTTTCTTCTCCTCTGTCCGAACGATTCCCATCCTATGCTTGTCAACATGTCTCCAACAATCTTTAATGTGTATTTGTAGACATTAACTAGATATACCATGGGACATACTGGTGTTTAAAAATTGAGGTGGTTTGGAGGCGCCAAAATGAGGAACCGATGCAATAGAATTGAAGGTGCAGATCCCCTGTGGCAGTATCTAGTACCTCCATGAACCACCAGACGGCCTTTTGTCCTTGAGTTAAAGTTAGTCTTAGGGTTACTGATTTTCTCGTAATATCATGTAGGCACCCGCAATATGGAACCGACCAGATCAGGGAACCAACCACATCCACGAAGCATACATATCGTCAAGCAGACATCAGAAAACCAAATGCAATCATTTACAGACACAAGTGAAGAAACAGCTTATGTTTTACAATAATTTGAATGTTCCTACGGTAGTTCACGGGTTTAATCTGAAGCCTGTGCGTTGATGTCTGAGAAAATGATTTATTACCAATGGCAAATTATAACTAACAAACAGATGAATGAATTTTGGTTTAAACAATTTTATTTTTCTGTTAAAGTGGGACCACAGTAAGATATATCACTTGTAATGATATACAGTAATTTAATTAATCAAGTGGCCGATACATAAGATCATGGTAGACTAAAAATTTTAATAATAAGTTTAACTAATATCATTGTTAATGTAGAAAGTAGAATAATGAAAAAGAGGACACGCTAGTAAAAGAAAGTAGAGTAGAGTAGAATTCGGGCTGATTTTCACACATTCCTGCTCACACCGCACGGATGAATTTTAACAACAGCAAGCCACATATTTTCATTGCATTGGTAAAGAATTTAACACTTTCACTATAAGTATATCGTAGGACTAAATTATATATGCCTATATCCACCATAGAGGCACATGGTGTTGGGTCAGATTATGTGTCTGTAGGGTGGATGACGATTTCTTTCTTTAAGAAACCATATAACATAGACGTTTAACATTTTGGGACCAAAGATGTCGATCCTTTAAGACCAGTGATCGAAAAACAAAATAAAATGCCTTTAGGTTCAACAATTTAATGAGCATCTTATGAAATGTGCCAAAATGTGCATTTTGAGTAAATCCCTCTGTCATTAATAACCACGCCCATTCTTGCGCTCTGGTGGGCTTTCGAGACAGGTTAATCGGTATGAGACCCACCCATTAGTGGGTGTATGCCACATCTTTCTAGGGCGTGGAGTGGAGAACTGATCATATCGAGCAACCTGTCATTACCATTCGCATTAGGCATACAGCTTTATCTATGATTGCAAATACTCTATGCGATCGAATTCTGAACGAACAGCTTCTTGATCAAACCTGTCTATAGCGTGCACCTGCTTATGAGTTTAAATTATGGTGGTTCTTTAAGACATGTGGTCGTAAGACCACCGTCTTAAGGAACCACCATAATTTGGACATACAACAATCTCCCAAGGTAACTTAGTTGCATTAAGCGAACACCTGTCTTTACCAATCAGTTTTTGATGTCTCATACAGTGCCCGGTTTACACATGTTCGCCTGTAATTATTAATCGTCAGTCTCTGTCACGGGATTAGCTTGATATAAATATCCACGAATCTAATAGCTTTATTTATGTGTACGCAGATGACGGCGTTTTACGATTTATTGAAATCCCACTTCCCTCGGTTGTTGAATCTCTGATAAAACCGTCCGATGTGGCCGGTTATTAATTGGTATAAAATCTCACAGGACAAATGTTTCAAACGCCCTTTAGGCCCGGGTAAACATGGGCTTGTTTGAAGAAGGGTCGCCGCGCCAAATCTCATAACCAGAGCGAGTGATTATTCTAAAATTTATCAGAGAATTAATTTCATCGCACAGCGTTCGCGTAGCTT
The DNA here is from genome assembly GCA_034401795.1 of Chaetoderma sp. LZ-2023a. Taxonomy (NCBI): domain Eukaryota; kingdom Metazoa; phylum Mollusca; class Caudofoveata; order Chaetodermatida; family Chaetodermatidae; genus Chaetoderma; species Chaetoderma sp. LZ-2023a. The sequence goes on along the minus strand of CM067370.1, from coordinate 127,093,827 downwards.
GACAAGGAGATCTATTATTATGAGATATGAACGATTAGGGTCAAGCCTGCTTTAAGTGACCATCTTAAGCAGCGCCGAAAGGCAGTCGCTAAACTGACTAAAGTCAGGCGATCTTCCCCGCGATACAAGTCTATGCCGAATGAAATGTTGCAGGGCTCAAATGATGTATGTCTTTTAAGACAGGTGGTATTTCGACCACATGGCTTACAGAACCACAATCGAATGGTAACATAATACACGTGGCCTCTTTAACAGGTTTGAAAGAAAAGTGAATTTTCTGTCTTCTCTCGCAAAAGCAAGAGGACCAGTTTCGTACCACTGATCAAATAAAGCCATTTTCCAGGTCTAGATTCTGGCTTGTGATCGTTTTTTGACCAGCTCACATCAAAGTGGGTAGACTGATCGATACCTTAATGTGAAAATATTCGAACATTTGTCATTCAAGCAAAGGTGGATGTTAACCCTTTCAGCGATAGATTCCTGACAATGTAAATTCTTTACGATATATAGCACATTCTGTTGAATGTTTTAAAATTAATATGACTGTATTAATTTTAAAATATTCAACAGCTTTCCTGTTTGCTTGCCCTGAGATTGTGGGGAAATTTATCGATGAAAGGGTTACAGGGAAAAGTTTCAAAGGCGTTTAGTGAGGGCCATTAGGAAAATTTCAAAGTTTGTGAAAGTTTATGAGGTTTTCTCCGTTGTTTGATGTGTTCTCATGTGTCTGGGTGCTTTCACACTGTGATATTGAACACAAAAACAAACCAGATATACTGATACGATAAAACCATCAAAATCACGGTGCTAACACAGTGACGGATAATTAAATAATCACATTTCTTAGAAAACTACAACCCAAATTTCATTCCTCTGCCTGTTGTCTACATCCTTCGAAGGGGACGTAAACCGTCGGACCCGTCTCGTGTGGTCGGTGTGCCATGGGGGACGCCAAAGAACTCACGCTGAGTGTCAGGCCCTGTATCGGGAGTTCGGTCGTAAATACGCTCTGATAGTGTAAATAGTAGATGTCGGATGTCAGCCCTGTCATCAGTATATCCAAGATGCCATAACCCAAGCCTGTAAGACGCCTATCTAAAAAGCCGGATAGTACAGATGTGAGCATACTGGACTTCATTGTGCGGCATAGTTGGCAGCCTGGTCTAACCAACCTAGGTCACAGCTGTCAGCGACGCTGTCGGTGGCTCCCTGGTTCACTATCTAGACTGTCTGTAAATACGTTACAAATAATTGTAGAAACACCCCCAAGGGGTGCGGGTATGTGACCAGGAACCTCACTGAGCAGTGACGCTGTCAGTCTGGTCGGTGCTCCTATATACAGGAGGAAATTACGAAATACAATACAATACACTCTGGCAGCTGACGTGAATCCGTATACCATCACTGATAATGCATGTTGCTGGGACATTGCTGTGACGTATTGACCCAGTATTGGTCCATTACCGGTTGAGTAGCCTGCGCTATCAGAGATACGTGAGTCATTAATGCCCACTTCTTGGTGCTTGATGAGATGGTTGTTTAAGTTTCTGGTTAAATGGTCAAATAATTAGCTCATGAGGTCACTAATTACATACCGGGATATACATTGTTGACCACAAGTTTGGCACGCAAAACTATAGCATCACCAAATTTAGCACATCCATTTATCTCGAAGTTCCTTTCAGTTACACATCAATGGGACAAATATCTAGGTCACAAGGTCACTAAGTGCGTATATCAGAATCCACATTTTGGCAATAACTTGGGAATGCAAGCCGATCACCAAATTTGACACACCCATTCATATTTGTATGGACTCAAAGCAGTTTGAGTTTCAGGTAAATGGGTTAAATATATTATATACGAGGTCGAGAAGCGAGCGCATCGAGTGCATCGAGCGCATACCGAAGTATGCAATTTGGGCATGGTTGTGGAATGCAAGAAGCTAGAATCATCAAGATTGGTACATCAATTCAAATTGTAGTGTGATAGAAGTATGTATTTCAGTCCAAATGGTCAATTATCTAGACCACGGCGTTACTATTGCATTGGCAAAATATAGCCTAAAGGCGTGAGACAGCACCTCCTCCAAGTTCAGGCTACTTAGGTTTTCTTAGGGTTTACACTACTTTGTATTCACTATTGTCTGCCTGTTGTCTACATCAGAATATGCATTGCTATTTTCATTGTTAGAAGCCTATTGTTGACAGAAGTGTACACTGCGTATGCGCAAAAATATTTCACCCTTTTCAAGACCTTACGTCAAACTAAAGGTGTCAGGAGCGGACAACGAAATCAATTACTAAAGTCTTTCAGATGATATGGCATCAAAGGAAAGTATTGTGTGAACTATGGAAATAAGCTACATCTATATATCTGTGCAGTCTTGAATCTATCCATATGGCGACATGCTTGTGAATGCGATAACTTGAGAACACCATGACTAACTCAACAAAAACACGTTGTCTAGCTTTTGGGTCCATACAATCAAATTCGCTTCAAAGTACATAAGTCTCATAGGACATACAGTTTTCCCTTTCGTTTTATAAAACAAAATATTTTGATGCATAGTGCTCTGCAATAATTATTATTCTGACTGATTGTTGACTACTAAATTGATGACTTCTACTTTGGTTAGAAACGTGACCTGAGTCTGCCTGGGCTATAAATTTGCAAAGATTGTTTTGCATAAAATGTAGCCAATTGATCAAATGTATTCGACCTATAGTTTTGATCATCTCAACACCATACGTTATAGATTTTAATTTTAAAATTGCATAGTAGAACTATACCGTTTCATATTGAATACAATGTAACACTTGGGCTAAAATTCACGATGACCTTTGAAAGCTGGTATTCTAAATACTGAGATAAAGGATAAAACTGAATTGCAACACTTTCCATCTAGCTGGATTATGTTAACTTATCTGAAATCACGATGTTCACTCGCCACTCGTATTATTCCTCAATGGAGTATTAGCAGGAACTGGCGAAACAGATTCGAGATGTCATTAACTCGTATATGATGAGTGGCTATGTATGGAAACCTCTTTGGCTGGCCGTCAACAGTTGTTTGATGATGACGATATCATTATTTCTGCACCTATATCCAACTGTACTTGATTAATAGCTGATAACCATATATGTATACATATAAAGGAACGTGTGTGGTAATATGCCACATATTGTGCACGTGTTATATTCATAGTATGGCAGTATAACAAATAATCTAGAAGTAGGACATTTTTAGCAATGCAGCATCTTGATAGAAAATGTAATTGCATTCAGTCAAAGAGTAGCCAACGGAGCCTTTTTATATTACCACTACGAGAACTACCATGGCCATCGTTGCGACAGAATGACTTTGTGAGCATGCCTGATGATATTCCATACTTGTAGAAAACTATCATTAGACGAAGTCAACGATCATGCGCAGAGCAATAGCTCACCTGAAGCCACTACCGGAGATAGTGTGAAATCTTTATCATGTACTATCTCTTATAATTTTCTGCATTGTTTAAGATTCTTCTCCATTGGCGTATGATGTTCTTTGCTAAGTTATGGATAGCGCTGATAAAATTGCAAACAGAATTGGGGCACGGACACAGGCTACTAGTTGTAGATGTCGGTGAGCGGAATAAAGAGATATTTGGCAGATTCGTTCTTCGAATGGGATATATTCATGGACTTCGTGAATTCCTCGGTAGCATAGGGAAGATGATTGTATAATATAGTTTTCTGGAAATTGATAGTCAGGGAGTTCAGCAATTGATCGATCCCCACACTAGAATATCGTTGGTGGAGCTAAACTAGGGATGGGCCGGGCATAGCCAAAACTGGAAAGGTCTATTATCCACACTGATGTTGCCATTGCTGCTTTATTTGTTCCAAATGCTTAACAAATTATACAATGCACAATCTCTCAATGTTTGGTGCCGGTATTTGCTATGTCCGAAGACATCTTTGTGACAACAACAGCAGACAAACTTGAAATAATATGTTATTAAACTATATCAGACAATCAGTAGTGCAATATGCCATTTAAAATGAGTTATCTACCTTTATTTGAAATGTTCAATCACGTGATTTTGTGCTATATGACTAATTATATGATTACTTGTTCTGACATTCACTAAATGATGACTGAGTTATAGTGCATGAATCAAGTAACACACGCGATTTACCAGAACCGGACCACGAATCGAAAAAATGGACTTGACAGCCACCAGTAAATGTAATTTGTTAATATAATTTAACTTATAGGTGGAGACATTTATTATGATGTACAAAACCCATTGTCAATGTGTTCTGGATACGGCTATCAATGGCAACTTTGAAGAGGTAAGAAATTACCAGCACTGGCAATCTCATAACCACCGCAACGATCACCACCACAGGCACCAGGATTACTATCACCAACACCAGTGACCACCACCACCACCACCACCACGAGTCATCACAACCATCATCACAAACACCACCGTCACCACGCCACCTAATTGCAAACCGACTTTTCAGCTGTGCCAGGGCTAATAGAGGTACCATCTGTAACTAAGCACCACCCACACTTCGCCCGTGTTGGGATCGATCGATCTCTGAACTCACTGACTATCAATTTCCATAATACTATACAAGTAAAGCTGTTGAGTATTTTGAAACTAATTTGACTGGGCGCTGTTGCTGCCTATGGTCAACTTAGTTTCAAAATATTCAACAGCATATTTATTAAATAGCAAAGACATACAATTCGTACAACAATGGTTAGTCCGTCATCAATTAAGCGTCCGTGACGATGTTAGCTACGTCATTCATGACGTAATTAACTATGACGTCATCCTTACATGTCACGTAGTTGATTATGACGTCATATGATTGACTGAGAAACTGGATTCCTCCATTGCAATGTTGTTGGTTTAATTGTACGACTAATGTCCAGCAAGACTAAATTATAAATGTTTGTTAAGTTATAGCCGATAACATAGAGAATCTCTGTTTCTGTCTCGTAACCAGGAATCGCAGATTGCAGACGAAGCTACAGCTTTAGAAGGAGCTGTCATATTTCATGCATATTGATTACTCACGTATCACAGCTACTTGAAAATGACATCTGTGTAAACCGTTTTAGACAAACCTGCTACTCAATCCGGTAATACCAGGCCCTCAAAGTTGCGACAAAATTGACATTGAAACATATATCCTATCTTGGAAACGAAAGAATGGCCGATTTGCGAGTTAGCGTTAATACCTCGCCAAACGCAAAGCTTAGAATATCTCCGCTGTCGTCCCGATTAACCCCTTTACTCTCATATGCACTAGATTAGGCCTAATAACTACAAGATAAATGTAAATTTCTGCTAACAATGACGAAAGTAATTTGACTGATTGCCGTTGCGACATTCAATCAAATTGTTTTCAAAATGATCACCAGGTTTCACTGTCGAAACGACGTCTTCTGGAATATAAGCTAAACATGATATAGGATCTATCAATATGGCATACAACCCTACCCCCATATGGAATAACAATAAGATATAATTACAATATAGCATCATGTGGATTTATTGAGATAATATCCGTCAATGTTTATGCCTGTCTCTAAGTGTCGCAATACAGACATAGAGGTGCTACCAACACAGACCCAACACCATAATCACAGTTTACACAACAACGCGATACACGTAGCCACGCCCAGTTCATGTATCAGACCACAGATCACACCATAGCTGCTACAGTACTGCCCAGAAATAACGTAAAGCTTACTGTTGAATATTTGAACATAACAGAACAGTTCTTACATCAGGTTTATATATATATATATATATAAGCTGTGCTGTATTTATGATCGTCTGACCAACATTTCTGTTATTTGGTATTAGTATGTACACAAGTTTCGTGTTAGCGCTTTGTTTTTAGGCTGGGTTATTGCTGAAAAATCCATAGGTAGAACTGTTTCTCCCTTTTCTTCTACTTTTGACGTGGGTGAGTGAGTGGGTGGGTGGGTGGGTGGGTGGGTGGGTGGGTGGGTGTCTGGCTGGCTGCGTGGCTGGCTGGCTGGCTGCTTGGCTGGCTGGCTGACTGAACGGGTGGGTGGGTGCGTGTGTAAGTTATTGCGTGAGTGGGTGGGTGAGTGAGTGAGTGAGTGAGTGAGTGAGTGAGTGGTATAACTATGAGGTGTGACGCTCTTGTTGAGTGACATTCTATTCAGTCAGGCCTTGCACAGGCATATGTGACTCCCCACGCGTTATGCTGTGTATGGTCATAGATTAAAGGTGCATATTCACACCCGAATGGCTGAAAATAAAATTGTTTACTTTTAGAGGATTAAATTGTGTGACTAGATGTAATGAAACGAAATAAATCTTAGCATAATGATGATTCCATTCCGTATAAATTATTATAATTGTTTTAGTCGTGAATTTGCACTAGAGACTCGCGTCTCTAATTCACTTTCGCGACATAAATATTATATTAATTAATATGGAATGAAATAATCATTTATTAAGATCTATTTCGTTTCACTGTATTTAGTCACACAATTTAAGCCTCTAAAAGTATGCAATTTTAATAATTAAATTTGCAAGCATTCTGGTGTGAATATGCACCTTTAACTGATTGAATTCTGAAGTACCAGAATCTTAATTTCAAGAAAACCGTGCAAATAAGCGACCTGCTCTTACTGGAATCCGATACTTCAAATTGACATAAATATTCAACATAAGACTTCTTTTTCATTTTCTTTATTCTGTATGATTGAATCAATATGCTGTTAAATACCTTGAATCTAATTGAAACTAATTTTCCGGGGAGCTGTTACTGCCCATGGTAACAACAAATTCCAGTAAAATTAGTCTCAAGGTACGCTTGGTAAGCTTGGTTACTATGGACGAATCCCATCTGTCAATTCTGCGAATTCGGGGTTCAATGTATATAAATCGACCCTAACACGCGCAAAGCGTCGGCGGCGCATAGCTAGAAATTCGGCGGGACATAGCTAGAAATGGGCGGGGCATAGCTAAACTGAACACTATTGACGTGACGCCTTCACTTTTCAGATACAGAACTTCCTCTTACATTTCTGGCAAGGACTTCCTGAACACTTGCTCCCCCTGGTGGAGGATCCTGTCATTATTGATGTTGTCTGTCTATGTGATTCCATCTTGTACAAAGTAAGCTCTCTTCTATATTAAAGATAGGTTAGATTATACTATGCATTAGTGAGCAAATTATACCAGCATAAATATGGTTGTTGTATAGTAAACAATGTACAGAATCTATTTAATAGATCCATCCGGACAATGCGGTGTATACCCATATGCAGGAATGTTTGTCTGCATATATCTATACCACGTGATCGTTATACTATCACTGAGCCAAATTTACATGGCCTTGTGAGACTCTTAAGCCATCCATAAAAATTGTTCATTAAAGTTATCTACCATACCTACCCCAAATCCTACCTATCCAGAAGATGTTGGGTAGATATTCATAATATTTTTGCTATCCCATTAGATTCAGATTGTTTTCATTTCGGGGGTGAAAATCCGCTATTTGACCAAATCTTTGACCGTAATGTTCAGAGATCGAAATAAAAAAGATGCCACCTATCAATATTTCAATATATCGAGTTTGTTATGCCAATCCAATAGTAATTTAAGGATGGCAGTGACTTCGATCTAATGCTGACTGTTTGCCAGAAGACGGCCATTGTCGCCATTCACGCCATAACCGTACATTGGTTAGCATAACGGTAGATTGATAATGGCTGGCGAATCTCTAAGTTTGTGCCATACCTCGGATTTTCCACCACATGTGTTAAAGAACGACATCATTTAACCACAAAAAGGAGGTGGATCACTGCATGCGGTCTGACTGTGCATAGGCTACACCATGACGGGTGACACTGATCCTACAATAACAACAGAGGGATGAGAATTGGGTCTGACAATATAAAGCTTTAATGAGTTAACAGTGAGTTCTTATCGTGTTAATTACAGGTGCTAACTGACGTTCTTATTCCATCCACAATGCAAGAAATGCCAGAAATGTGAGTATACATAATTTATTGACAATTGACCGATTAATGTAAACCTATATGTAGTATTGGCCGAGTTCAAATCTATTGCTAGTGTTTGAAAGCTGATGGTGATGCTGGATCGCGGTGGTGGTAGTGGTGGTGGTGGTCATGGTGGTGGGCGTGGTTGTGGTGGTGGTTGTGGTGGTGGTTGTCGTGGTGGTGGTGGTGGTGGTGGTAGTGGTAGTGGTAGTGGTAGTGGTGGTGGTGGTGGTGGTGGTGGTGGTGGTGGTGGTGGGGTTGTGGTGGTGGTGCTGGTGGTGCTGGTGGTGGTGGCGGCGGTGGTGGTGGTGAAGAACATGCTGATGATGATGATGATGATGATGATGATGATGATGATGATGATGATGAGTCAATTTACATTCAGAAAATGGTACTTTCATATGGCATACTGTTGGTATGCATAATTGACTAAGACGTGAAACATTGATAATTATTACTTGTCGAATATTTAGCCCAACGATGGCGCCGTTGACATTAAAATTGTCGACTTCATTAAAGTATTATTTGCTAGTTGAACCTACCCATAATTAATGGAACACTGAATGTTTAGATTACATCATATAGATCCAATCACCTGTGGGATAACCGCATGTTTCTCTTGTGTTTCCAGACTCCTGTGTGATATCCGTAATTTCGCGAAACATTGGGAGAACTGGGTAACATCAGCGTTGGAAAACCTCCCGGCAGCCTTAGCGGAGAACAAGATGCCGGTAGCCAAACGATTTGCTCAGGCGTTGAAACGTCAAACCTCATTTCTCCATCTAGCTCAGGTATGTACATGTCATTTGGTAATGATAATGAACACATTCATAAACCTGGCCCGTCAATTAGATGACATCATTTGTTACATGTGTATCGGAATATTAGACCATCATTTTATGGTCTGCTAAACAATAAGGCCAAATTTCAATTGTTGCCACCGCCCATTCTTCATGTGACAGAACAAATATGGTGAACATTCGTCACCAATGTTTATCAGGCATTCGTCTGTTTTGCGCTTCTCAATTCAATGCAGGTTGTGGAAACACGTGTTAACCATTGGAGGCGAGGGCACACGTACAACAGAGCATTTATGATGTCAAAACATTGTCCTGAATATTTTTAACAGGGTTGCCTGAAAGCTGCTGCTGACAAAAGCTCCAATATATTTCAGCCAAATCAGTGTCGACTTAAATAAGAAACAGCTTGCATGTTGTATGGCAACTATGGGAAGACCAAGCTAGACTACACTAAATAAAAAGCAGATCGCGCGCGGTGTTAACTGTAATCTTAATAGACTATATATAAACCATAGTTTACCCCTGTGCCTATAACGGGTATTGTTTTTGCTAGGTGGTGGTGGCTTTTCAAGATGGTGTTCATAAGGCCACCTATTTTAATTAACCCTCATCAATTGGCCCAAATGCTTCACACCATAATTAATGAGCTGTATTAATTAACCACATGTCTGTAGTGGGCCATACAGTCCTCCTTATAGAAAGGTTTCTAATGTTTTACTGTCTTACCTGTCAAATTGTTAATTTGGCAATAGATAAAATATAGTAATTTATTATAACCTAGGTATTATTTGATGAAATCTATCTACTACTGTCAGGTTACATTGATTAATATAACACAGGTTTTTCTTTATCTCCCCTCAGACTGCCCGCCCTGTGTTGTACGACGCAAGCCTGGTCAATCAGATGATTTCTGACGTAGATAAAATTGACCTCAGCTGTTTGGGGTCACATGCGCTTTACACAAACTCTGACAACGAACTTGAAACAGAAATGAATGCCGAATGTAAGAACAGTTACTTCAAATGGCAATATTTGCTTGACTATTCTGAGAGAGTATAGAATGGTTATATCACAATCGCTGATCATTCACGTTATACATGTTGCCAGCGACCCATAGTCGAGAAGGCATCATGATTACAACCTCATTCACTGCTGAGAATTGCTGAATGTACTTAGTTATCAGTGAACGGTTAAGAAACTTCATATGTACTGCCATGAGTTCTCACCTATCCATGGACAAGAAGGTCTTAATATAAATATTCAAATTGCATTTACGTCCTATAGCATTCTCCCAACCAACTTCTATTGATAGTAGCTCTCAGTTGTGTCCGCTGCTTTAGGAAATGTAATTGGTACTGATGCAACCAAACGCACCCAAAACCATGCCACTCTCGCTTCTCTCTTCACGCATGTGATCTTGTTTGTTTGATATGTGTTTTTGCTTTGCGTATAAATCTTATTTAAGCTGTGGTACACAAGTTTTTTTTAGTACTGTAACTCACTGCATGGTAAAACGTGTAATGTTGTTCAGTGACAATAAATTTCATTTCATTTTTCACATCACAAATACATTCTCCTCGCCGTCTCGTTTAAGACCAGCTTCCGCTCTTCAGTACAGCTATCGCGGAACTGAATACTGGCTGTCCATGGCGAAGAGATCATAGATAAAATATCGGCATACCTTTAATGACCTGGTCACTTACATGATGTGTTTAACTACATCCCATACAAAGCGTAAAATTAAACAAACTACACCAAGCAATAAAGAGCCAATGGGAATATGACTTGAAAGTTGGTAACGTGATAGTCCTTTAAGATGGGCATACATGTGTTAAAGGACTCATGTTACTTGAACCCTCAAGTCAGATAAACTTTCTAGTTGTGAATCTCATTATGTTTACAGTTTTAAGCGAATTCAAAGAACTGTTGCACAAACAGGCGACTGTAGAAGCGTTCACCGAGTGGTTAGATACAGTGGTTGAACAAAAGGTGCTGAAGGTAAGACGAAATTTCAGTATTTTTCTTTTATTTATCTAACATACATGCACATACTCACGCACATTATCCAGACATTGTTACCTTCTATTCATGATGCGATTTGTTGATATGACTACACTTGATCTGTCCAAATACAACATATACTGAAAGTAACACTATGGTATTCCATGTGTAATAATATTTGACTGTTACGTCATAAACGACCAACTCACAGTAGTAAACAGCCCTCGGTAAGATGAAGGCCCACTGCCCTCATATTTCTTTTAGCCTACCTCATCTCTCTCTCTCTCTCTCTCTCTCTCTCTCTCTCTCTCTCGCTCTCACTCTCGCTCTCTCTCGCTCTCTCTCTCGCTCTCGTGCGCTCGCTCTCTCTCTCCCTCCCTCCCCCTCTCTCTCTCCCTCCTTCTCTCCCTCCCTCCCTCCCCTCTCTTTCTCTCTCTCTCCCTCCCTCCCCCTCTCTCTCTCTCTCTCGCTCGCCCTCCCCCCCTCCCTCCATCCCTCCCTCCCTCCCCCCTCTCTCTCTCTCTCTCTCTCTCTCTCTCTCTCTATCTCTCTCTCTCTCTCTCTCTCTCTCTCTCTCTCTCTCTCTCTCTCTCTCTCTCTAATGATGGTATCATATATGCGGTGTATATAAAAATGGACTAACTATATTGTAGCGTATAATCGTATTATTATTTTAAAATAAAATTAATGTAATTGGATTTGAAAAGAATGGATACAATTTTTTACTCTGATCTTATTTTTCTGTTTGTTTTACTACACCACTCACTCGTTAGCCAAGCAAACAGATTGGTCGTTCATTCAAAAAGCGTGCTCAGGAGTTCCTTCTCAAATGGTCATTTTTCGGCGCTAGAGTAATGCATAACTTGACGCTCAATAATTCTAAAAGTTTTGGTAAGCAAAAAAACAAACAATAATGTTTATGAATTTAAAAAAGCTATATAGAATACACATGCAATGGCCGATGGTGAAATCTATATTGTTTATAAAATAGTCTAAGATAATTTATTCAACAACAACAAGCTAGATGAGGTTGTGCATAGGTTGCGTGTGAGGGTTGGTGGGTGGGTGATTGGGCTCCCTTTATGTACTACATCGTGTTGGACACTGCCTGTTTTCTATAGTTATTGCTTGAATGATTCCATATCCAGAACAACATTATTTAAAAAAAGGCAATGATCATTCTTACATGCATACCTTACGTAAAGCTGACCTATATAGAGGATACCATAAGGACTATCAAGATGTGGTCACTGATGACAGGTTATCACTTAATACAAACTCAACCTCTATACTATATATCTTTGTGGTGGCCAAATGAGTGTGCTCAGTAAGACGGGTGGTCTTAAAGAACCACCATCCTCGGTCCCCATAAACAGGTCACATACGCACTGACCAGTGGAAACTCCCTATAGTTGTATATCTTCAGAGACGGAGCCTCTTCAACAAGTTTTACTGTCCTCATGCAATATGTATTTTACATATATTTTATTGAACACATTTGAAAATAAATTGAAATTTGTTTTAATTTTCCCTACAGTAGGAATGGCACCATTGCCATAGTATAGCTTAGACGCATGACTAACTTTTCTTAGTAATAGTTTATTACCAAGTCATCGCTTATTGTACTGTTAACGCATTCACAAGCTATTTTCTCTAGTATATGGATCAAGTTCTGTTGTTGTTGTTGTTGTTGTTGTTGTTGTTGTTGTTGTTGTTGTTGTTGTTGTAAAGCATACATGCATTATTACAAACACCATGTTGCAGGATCATTTCACTTGACACGGATGTTGTTAGATGAGTATGTGCTCCTAGCTGTGGAGGAACAGCTGCACAATGAGAGGGACCAGGAATTGCAGAATCAATTAGAGAGACGCATGAAGGCAGGTCTGTATACACTGACCCTGAATACCGCAGCAATGTCTTCCATTCCAATTACGTTCAATATATTCAACATAGCAGCTGATAGAATATAGGAATAACTTTATTAATATTTACACTTTATCAGCACACAATGCTGTTATTCAGCAGACCCAAATCAGAATTCATATGTGATTCTTATCTGAAATCGTGTATGGTACTGATAGATTGCGGTATCTATATTCCATATCACCTACTTCCAGGTGCATTTCTTTATCTGCATCAAAATTATTTGTTTTTTATTATCAGATTATTATTGAACTGTGGGCGCTGCCATATTGTTTCCCAAGGTGATAGTGCCTGATGCAATGTAGGAGCAGATTCAATACATTCTTTATCACATCGACGTAGCTGCTATTCTGTTTAATATTTTGAAACCAAGTTGATAATAAGATCTTGTTGCCATAGGCAAACTACTGAACTAGTTTAGAAATATTTTTCCACGACAGCAGAAAGGGCTCCTAACAATAGCATGAGTCATTTACAAATGCTATATTCTATCATCAGAATGGCTAATATACAACATGAGAAAGGCGCCTTTCAGTTTGTATTAAAAGGGATAGTAATCTTATCTCAAATGGTATATTGTACTGGTAGCTTTCAGTATATCGATTCCGTATAATTCACTTCCCGGCACATTCTCTTAACTAGATCTATCGCAATGATCTGCACATCACGTTAATGTTGAGCTGTTGTGACTGACACTTCGTCCCCTTACGTGATTGTGTGTGATGCCATCAAAGTGGCAAGACAGCTCATTTTTATTCTGTAATAATTGCCATGTCGAATACGTTGAGAGTAATTTGTCTGGAAGCTGCGGCTGCGACAGGTTCCAGTCAAATTACTTTCAAAATATCCAAAGCTTACCTGTATGGTCGCTTTTACTCTGCATTGCCAAACTCTACATGACACTTCTATGATTGAGTGTAAACACTGAGGCAGAAAGCATAGTCTTTTCTGATTGGTTGAAATGTAAATCATGGCAGCTTTCATAGAAGGGATAAATGTATTAATAACATTTAGCTATTAAAGCCGTAACATCTTTTTAACAGTATGACTAACAGCGGTAAATGTTGTTTATGAGTGTCATGTTCTATCACATAAATAGCTATTATGAGATGAGGTTAGTTTTCCTATTAGTCTAACATTCCTTTTTCAATTTCTTTCAAGATGACAGCGGCACTATTCCAAATATCTCCTCTACACCTGGTACTTGTTTCGTGGCCAATCGGATTCAGAGTTCGTACAGGAGTCAGGAAAATGCACCGATCAAACGTGAGCAATACTTGGACAATCATAATTCGGAGAACGCGGAATATACACCACTCAATCCAAATGAACGGGAGTCAAATTTTGCCACACCGAATCACCTCAATCACCTGTCCGTGATGACACAGGTAGATAAAGTTACTATTGCATATTCACGTGACCACATATATACATTTAGGCTTAATAAATACCATACTATAGGGAGGACACACGTGTGCCCACAAGCGCGCGCTCGCTGGTGACATCATCAGCTTGGATAAATTAAAACCTACTCTTTTCAGATTTTTTCATGCGCTAGCAGTAAGTCAATAATTAGTTCACTCACGTGTCATACATTTTAAGTAATATATTCATAAACTTATCTGACATAGTGCCTACATCTTGTTTTAACCTGTTGATTGCTAAATTTTGTCAAGAAATCACACTATTTAATTTTTTAATGTCCATTTGCATGTCAAATGAAGACTATTTTTGAAACTTTACCACCGTAATGACTGGCTTATTAGCCAGTCATTCCGATGGTATATCAACAATTTTCCGGGTGAGAACCACCCCCAACCCATCTTAGAGGGAAGGGATAGCTTTCGATCTCTAACCCCCCCCCCCCAAGTCGGAGGTTTACAACCAGTTCGATTCCACCTGAAAAAATATCACTCTACGCTACTGAGATTTATATAATGCGGAAGCCACTTCAGCAACAAATTGTGTAAATACTTACTCACAATTATTTTGCACCCACAGGCGGTAAATGGAGGAGGTCACACACTAACGCCGCCTATTTCGCCAATTGTGGTCAATCCCAAACGAAATAGTGTGATTAGCCATCCAATGTCATTTTCTGGCAGTGGGCAGTCCTCGATTGTTCACCCTGGTTATCCATACTTCGGTGAGTTATTGGTGTGATTTATATATGCACCAATGCATATGACTACACCCGCGCACACACGCACGCACACACGCACGCATGCATGTGAATGCGTACACGCACCCACACATCCACCCAGACATGCGCACGCACGCACGCACGCACGCACGCACGCAGGCACGCACGTACTTACGCACACATGGACTGCATAACAGACTGATAGACGGAGACAACAAAATTATTACGAGCAAATGACATGGAAGAAAGGGACATTTCAGAAGGATTATTTAACTCTTTAACACTCGTATCAGCCAAAAAAGGCTTCAGCACTGATTTTGAGAAATGTCCATTTGCAAACCAAGAGATGCCTAAATCACTGGAATGACTGGCTTGATAACCGAGCCAGTCATT
Organism: Chaetoderma sp. LZ-2023a; assembly: GCA_034401795.1. Lineage (NCBI taxonomy): Eukaryota > Metazoa > Mollusca > Caudofoveata > Chaetodermatida > Chaetodermatidae > Chaetoderma > Chaetoderma sp. LZ-2023a. Next base: position 127,078,511 of record CM067370.1, on the reverse strand, counting down.
CCTGTAGTAAAATTTCAAAATAGGCTTCTCTTGGTCTGCAAATGGACATTTTCTATGAGAAAATTTAGATTTTCTTGAATAGATATAAGTGTATTGGGTTAAACTGCGAGAACTAACCCGCTTGCACCAGGTGAAGGGATAATAAGATAACAGGTTACGTTATTTTGGTATTAATAATTCAAAACATGATGTTCGCTGTATCATGCTAACAAAATGAAGGAGACCTGGCGTCCATTTTGATGACATGGTTGCTGTAATTCATTGCTCTTTGTAACAAACGCATCATTTTCAAGATGAATGCCAGTCTACCTGTCCTCAGTCAGACAATGAACAAAGGGGCATAGCCATCCCTTGTAACGCAGGTTATTTGGCCGGTACTGGGCCAATACTATAATATTATATATAATATTACTATAATGTCCAGTCACGTAGCTGAATGTATGTACATAGGTGTTTGTATATATACCAAAGGCAGTCTTCAATATTGCATTATTATTATCAATTTATTGCAATGAATCTTCTCTGTGTATTGTTAATATACTGTCACTTGATGCTGTTTGTACGATAAATCTTATCTTATCTTATCCATACCTGTGAGTCTAATAATACATTATCTCTGTACCTACAGCCCAGCCGCCGGATGGGTATGGGAATCATAGTTCAGCGCCAACACCATATATGGTAACACCTTATGGCGGAAATGCATGTGCGTCTGCCGCCTTCCGGTCTCACTTCACGCCGAATCCTTACTCAATGAAAAACGATTTAGAACCGGGTTACCCGTACCCAGAAGCCCATTATACCGGTGAAGCCGCATACTATAATCCACCACCACCCATGCTTGGACCCTTTGGAACAGGTTCACAGCCAGGTTACCAGCCCAACAGCATGCATAATCAAATCGGAAGTGCGTTCAACATTGTGCAGAATTCATCGCCGTTTAGCGGAAGTATGGCGTATAATAACTCAGGCGGAGGTGAGGATGTAATTTGAAAATGTAGGAGATATGTACGTCATATTATTAAGAAAGTTCCAGTTTTGTTGCTAAATAAGATTTAGATATCCATAGGCAGCAAAACATCTCCCAGTCAAATTAGTTTCAAAATATTCTACAGCTTAGCTGCATAGTTACCTTGAAATTTGGAGTCTGGTAATTCAAGGTTCAAAGTATATAATCGATCCCAATATGCGCAAAACGTGGGCGGGGCTTAGCTATAAATTCGTGGGGCATAGCTAGAAATGGCCCCCTCTATTGAGACAGCGAGACTATGTGAATGTGAAATGGCTGATAATTGTCATAAGTACATAATAATCGCTCAACACCTTAAAGGTGCATATTCACACCAAAATGCTTGGAAATAATATTGTTGAAATTATATACTTTTAGAGGCTTAAATTGTCTACCTCAATGTAATGAACCGAAAAAAATCCTAACATATGATGGTTTCATTACATATAAATACATTTCGTAGGTTTAGTTGTGAATTTGAATTAGGAACTGGTGCCTCTAATTCAATTTGACAACTTAAAAAATTATATTAATTTATAAGTAATGATTTCATTAAATGCGAAGATGTAATTCGTTTCATTACATCTAGGCCCACAATTTAAGCCTCTAAAAGTATATAATTTTATTTTGAACAATTCTGCTGTGAATATGATGCACTTTTAAGCATTACAGGGAACGATAACTTATTTCATATTTTTTATGTAACGTGTATACTGTCGAATATTCCATATCTAATGTGACTGGGATTTATTGCTGTCATTTAACAGCTATCTTGTATTTTTGAAATTGAGAAATACGTACAAACGATTTCTAAGCGGGTCGCGTTGATATAGAAGGATCGGATCCATTAACTGACGATCCGCTAAAGGTACAATTCCATAAATTGTTGCTAAAGAGCCTGATATAACTAACGATCTTGCGACTTGCAATGCTACAAATGGGGAGTGTAGGGCGGGGTGGAGGTGGGGGTTGTAACAGTGAGCATGTACGATGACGATTGCGTACATTGGAGATTGATCCAATGAGATTCACGCTCGCGCGAGCGATCCGCAATGTCGCGGGATAGCGTGAAAGCACTATGATGGCCCTGTCATAGCCCATGACTATGCACTTCTGTTACCCCAGACTGCACTTGACGTTATGGGAGTTAAAACTGAACACTTGGGTTGCCAATTTACTTTAAACGTTTTGTTCCCATATTCCATGATGCTGTGGTGACACACGCACGCACGCGCGCACGCACGCACGCACGCACGCACGCAGGCAGGCAGGCACGCACGCACGCACGCACGCACGCACGCACGCACGCACGCACGGTAGGTGCCAGGATATGCTGTACATGTACTGGGAAAATCCTGGCCTAGAAAGCTGCATTATTGTGGGTGATGGCAGTTGGGCTACGTATTATCTATCACGTTAAGTATCTGTATATTTAAATCAATTTTCTTTCAAAATTTCAAGAATACTACACGCCTGTCTCCTATAGTCAGCCATCTAAACCTCTAGTTGAACACGTCCCGGTCATACAAGCGCGAAATCTTGTGACGTCACACTTTCATACAGACGTAAGTGATCCTCTTAATCTACTGGATCGACCGCAAAGACAGAAAGAACATCTTCATCACCCATACGTCACAGGAAGTCCGGTGATATCACAGAATCCTCGACCAATCAGTGAGTCTATTGTATATAACTTGGGCAGAAATTGTCGTATATGAATTACGTGGTCTGTGGAAGGAAGAAAAAGTGTATGACAAAGGGGCTACTGACAAAATGTATTTTATAGTAGGCCTTTGAGATCAGTTGCCAAAAGATCGCCTGCTTTAAACAACTATGATCAAATACATCCCATATGACAAATGACAATTGCAATTAACCATTTAACCCTTGTAATTTCTGTTCCTCGATTTCATAACAAATACACAGGAAAACAGTTGAATAGTCTTCTCTCTTGGCCTGCAGATGGATGTTCTTCAAAACCATTGCAGGCTCCTGTTTTGGTCGGCTTCGGCATGGGATGGTTAAAGTAGCCCTCTCCAGCACATGTTTGCGTCATAGGTTTGTCAGGCAATTGACACGGTTCTTACAAATGTAAAAAGTTGAATTTTGCCATCAGTCCTTGAAAGTACTTGAATTTGAAATTTGCCCTGAACAGTACTTGAAAATGGCAGTAAGGCCTTGAAAGGTACTTGGAAATGTGTTTTCCCAATATAGGAAAACGTTGCATACAATATAAGGATGTTGCTTATCACTCAGCACTGCTGGAGATAGCGTTTCAGAATATCTAATTTGCAAAATTCCCTACACCCCCTAAAGAGAGCCCAGTTTTAAAGTCCTTGAAAATGAATAACATGGCCCATGAAAAGTGCTTGAAAGAATCAGTCAAATTCTCGTGTGAACCATGAGTGACTTAGCTCATTACATGTAACTGAGCCACGGACATATCAAGCCTACTCTGTGAGTAGCTTTAACATATCCTCTGAACCGCAACATCAAATGTACACATTATCATTTAACCCTTTACTGTCCAAATTTTGTCAAGAAAATTTAAATATTTCCTTATGGAATGTCCATTTGCAGGCCGAGAGAAGAATATTTTTGAAATTTTACCACTGGAATGGCTGGCTCGGTTACGTTGCAAATTGACATTCCACAAGACCACTACACAGGCCGGTTTGGGGCGGCTTCGGCGTGATAGGGTTAATAAACATTGTATTAAATAGTTTGAAACACAATCGCATCCATAGAACTATTATTGCATATAGCAGCAACAGGTTACAGTTAAATTAGATGTAAAACAATAACCCAAGCTTAAAAAAATATACAACAGCTTGTCTGTATGAAGGGATTGCAATTGCTATTAGGTATTTATCAAGGTGTGTTATGAATTAATGATTAATATGTTTGTGCACCAGACTATACACAGATGCAGTTCATTTGTTTTAAGATACAATGATATATCCATCATTTAACATCTAATATTTTACAGTTCACCACGTTCAACAAGTACCGGAAGGGATGCTTCCCCCGCCTCCATCCATAACGGACGACTTTCTAAATATGGCAGCGGTGAATGGCATGATGGGACCTCCACATCCGCTTCCGCACTCTGAGCACGAGATGGTATCACCGTACGCAGACCCAGCACCCCTACCATCTATTAATACAGCTTTTCTTAGCTAGCATTACATAGTAGTAATTAGTTAGTTATTAGTTCCCCACCGATGAAACTGGTGAAAGACGGGGCTTGCATTCCGTCTGTCCGTCTATCTGTACGTCCGTCTGTCCGTCTGTTGCAGTTCGAGTTTCAATTTCTCATGGAGTTATGCACCCACCCCCACCCCCCTTTGACTTATGAAATACGAAAAATACTAGTTTTCCGCACTTTTTTCGCAGTCCTTCAAGATATTATACTGAGAATTGATACACAGCTTCGTTATGAGAAGTTACAGACCAATTTCGGGTTTCAGGCGTATGCGTCGAATTTTGATGGAGTTATGCCCCCTTTCGTCTTAAGAAATTTAAAAAATATCAACTTTCCGCACTTTTTTCACACTGCTTCAAGATATTTAAGGGAAAATCGGTACATTGCTTTAGCATAAGGAGTTACAGAGCAAGTTCGAGTTTCAGACATTTTCCTTAATTTTTCATGAAGTTTTGCCCCCTTTCGACTTATGAAATGCTAAAAATATACGGTTTCGCACTTTTTCTCGCAGTCTCTCTAGATTTCAACTGAGAATTGGTACGTTGCTTTGCTAAGAGAAAATACAGACGAAGTTAGAGTTTCGGGAGTTTGAGTAAAATTTTGGTGGAGTTACGTCCCCATTTCGACATGAAGTAGGAAAAAAATATCCGTTCTCCACACTTTTTTCGCACTCCTTCAAGGGATTCAACTGAAAATTGGTAGGTTGCTTTATTATAGGGAGTTACAGAACAAGTTCGAGTTTCAGACATTTTCCTTAATTTTTCATGGAGTTATGCCCCATTTCGACTTACGAAATACGAAAAATATAAGTTTTCGCACTTTTTCTTGCAGTCTCTCAAGATATTCAACTGAGAATTGGTACGTTGCTTTGTTAAGAGAAATTACAGACCATGTTCGAGTTTCAGGAGTTACGTTCCCTTTCGACATGACATACGAAAAACATCCGTTTTCCACTTTTTTCGCACTCTTCCAAGGGATTCAACTGAGAATTGGTAGGTTGCTTTATTATAGGGAGTTACAAAGCAAGTTCGAGTTTCAGACATTTTCATCTTTTTTCCATTGAGTTAATGCCCCCTTTCAACTTATGAAATACAAAGAAAATATTAGTTTTCCACACTATATTTCGCAGTCTTTCAAGATATTCAACTGAGAATTGGTGCGTTACTTTGTTATGAAAAATTACAGAGCAAGTTTGAGTTTCAGTCAATTTTGATGGAGTTACGTCCCCTTTCGACTTATGAAATACAAACATATCAGCTTTCAAGACTTTTTCGTTCTCCTTCACCATAAATAACTGAAACTTGGTTTATTGCTTTGTTATGAGAAGTTACAGATAAAGTTCGAGTTTCAGCTGCTTCTGTCAATTTTAATGGAGTTTTTAACTGCCAATCTCTAAAGATTTGTATCACCAGGTTGGGGGGGGGGTGCATGCATTGCAAAGTAATACTTACAAAATGCTTGTTAATTCTTTGAACACGACAGACCCCGCACACATTGCATTATTAGCATGATATGAAACGAGTATTCAGAGAAATCCTAGTTTCTTTCTTCCTTTTTCGATACCGTTGAGATCTGACCTTGAAAACGTCAGAGGGTTATTCAAAACACCAATGGTAACCTCCCTACTTTGCTGAAGATTCCGTAGACTCGGTCTTATTACGAGAAGAGGGACTGGCCAACTGACTGACTGATAGTATGACATGACGGACGGGCGTGAGAAAGAGCTCAAAGGATTCTTCTTTCATGAAATTCTTTATTGGACCACCACCACCACCACCACCACCACCACCACCACCACCAATAAACATGACAACGACGACGACGACAACAACTTGCCATTGAGAGGTATTTGGACCCAGGCATTTGATGGCGCTTGAAGCATAGAAAATGTAGTACCACCGAATATTTTGATCTCTATTTGTGACATCCAGTCACCACTACCCATCCAGAAACACCACCAGTGCCATAGTAAGACATTACAGGAGAATACAGCTACATATGGCTTAATACAGTCAAACCTGTCAATAACGGACATCATATGGACAATACAAAGTGGCCATTAATGACACGTGGTCGCTTACTGTAGCAATAAGGTATTAATGGCATATAGCTTTTGCGAATCAATGATATTGGTCCCTTAAATTTGTTCGAGAAAATTTAAATTGTCCATTTGCAGACCATGAACAAACTTCTTTTTTTAAACTTACCACTGAAATCGAAATGACTGGCTCGCCATGGAATTCATGAGGTAGATTTTCAAAAGTATTCCTCTTTGGTCTGCAAATAGATATTTCTCAAGACCACTGCAGAAGCGTATTTTGGATAGCATGAAGGATGTATCTTGATCTCAAACATAGGTGTCCTTTAAAGACAGGTTAACTGTACATGTACCTTGCTTTATGAAGCCGTGCGATAATGGTACTTTAAGACATATTGTCTTCTGGATAGAGCGTAACGCTTTGAAGAGGCAATATCGTGTGGACCACACTAGCAGATCATCTATCGAAACGCCTTCGCTGTCCATACAGCAATATTGTACAAGACCTAATTTTACAAATCTAAAAGAATCGTACAAAGATGTTAATGATTTATAAGAAAATATTATCTATTTATTTCTGTTAAATGTTGAAACTGGTTTGTGATTGTGCCATATGACCTGACATTGTATGTGATTGGGGAGTTATTTAATATTATTTGGTTATATGTATTGTAATGAAATTATTGAACGTGTCAGCGTATGAGTGTGTGCGGGTGAATGTGCGCGAACAGACAATCATCCAACTATAATGGATGGTGAAAAGCGACGAACTAAATTTGAAAGGAATAAATAATTACATTCATGAGTGAACAGTTTTTTAGTCTGTTTTCCACCGGCTTGTGTTTAGCTATCCATTTTTAATGGCTGGATCCACTTTTAGCTATATCCCGCCCATCTCTAGCTAAGCCCCGCCCAGGCTTTGCGGGTGTTGGGATCGATTTACATGGATATTTCGAAACTAATTTGACTGGGTGCTGTTGCTGCATATGACAACAACAGCGCCCAGTCAAATTAGTTTCAAAATATTCAAGAGAACGTTTATTACCTGGTAAATCCATCAAGGATATACAATTCGTACACTTGACGAACATGTAAATGTTCATGATGAAGCTAGATACATCATTCACTAAACATATGATTGTGACGTGGGCTGACTTGTGGCGTAATTGATTTTGGCGTCATATACTTGAGTGACATATTTGGATTCATCCAGTAGTGTTACCATTGTTCGCTGGTCTATACGAGTTAGCTATATATGCGATGCTGCTGGACCATGCTGAGCTGGTATGGCCCTGAAAATATATTATGCTGTGACCATTTAACCGTTTCAACTATTTCTGTGTTACATGCACAACTATACAACATAGCCATTGCGTAATTAGGATGGCATTGTCTTAATAAAATTATGAATAATAAATAGAAAATGTGGAATATCATTTCACTTGTCTCAAAGAAAGAAAAAGACGCCTGTGCAAGAACATCCAAGCTGAAGACTTAATTATCAGCATCTATTCTGAAACAGCCCATACTATTCTTGCTAGTAAATTATCTAAAATTACCATACATAGCTCTATTAAAGCAGAGTCACCTCGCCTATCCCCTTCTCTCCTGGCCGACAACAAGTATATGGAAGCATTGAAACGCCTCCAGTTGGTAAACCATTGGCATTCATCGAAAGCGTGCTGTCTGCACCTACTCTCAGTCCTTGTGTCCATCGTCCAGAGCATAGCACATGAGCGTAGATCTAACATTAGATGTGTATATCTTGATCTTTGTCCTGGTTCTGATAGATGTGGACCTCCAGATAGTGTTGCCTTTAATGAAAGCATGTGCTGTCATCCTTTTATCCTGTTATCCACTTCCTTCTCCATTCCTCCATTTTCAGTAACAGTGCTTCCGGGGTACTTGAGGTCTTCTTTCTTCTCAATGTTGGATTATCTGATGGTCACATGGGTTTTGATATTGTTTCTTAACCATATAAGATTGCAATTTGTTGAGTGAATTTTAAGTCTGACTGATCTGGCATGCTTGTCCACGACATCCATCTTCATCTGCATATTTACATGGATAATCTGATAAAAGGTCAAGATTACCCGTCTAATGTATGTCGTATATGCGCCTAATGAGTCCTAATGCGATCCCTTTTTGGTGCATGGCTTGTAGCTTTCTTCATCATAAATTTAATGGGAATGAGGAAGTGGAACGGTGAGAAAATTCATCCTTGCCTGACACCTATCTTTCTATCTCTGCGTGGAAGCACTCACACTGACACACATCGTGACGTGCAAGCATTGGTTCCCATTGTAGAAATCGTTTAAGTATACATTTGGTAATAATACATATTCATTTAGAATTCTTCATAGGATAGGGTGATGAATGATGTAAAAGTCCTTTTTATAATCGAAAAGGTTCACATAAACGTATGAGTTCCATTCCATTGGCTGCTCCATGGTGGCTCTTAGCTCATCTAAGCTGTACAGGAGCTTCCACTCCTAAATCCAGATTGGTATTCTCGCAGTTGACCCACAATTGTACAACTAACCCTTTTTGATTCCCATCCAGTTGGTATAATACCTAATGTAGCCCTTCATTGGTAGCTTGACAATAATGACCCGTTTCCAAGCTGCTGGTAACTATTCTTGCTTTTAGCATGTCTTATGTAACCCTAGCTTCACCTGGTGTTATATTGGACTTCATGTGCACCGTAGGCCTAGTTTGATTATTCTCTTCACTAGTTATCGGGCTATTGTTCATCTGTATGAGTGGCACATCCCTAAATATTTTGGCGCTTTCTTCTGGTTCATCTATGTTGACGATTTCCTCAGAGTACAGTCAATCCTGTTCTAAATGACAGCTCCATAAAATGAACACCTCTCAATCAATAGAAGGCATTTTGATTTGCCCCAAAAGCAGAAAACAGGACATTTAATCCGCCATATAATTAGATACATTATGATCATATTCCTGAGAACAGACAGTCATTGTGGAGCGCAATATATTGAGTATATGATTACAAATGTAATGTTCATGCAGCTTCCCTTAATTTAATGTACTGTAGTTATTCAGTGTGGGCTGTTTGTTCATAGTGCAGTTAACAGCTGATGAATATAATATGCAAACGAGGCAACATGTTATTTCCGAGAAATGCCACTTTTGTGTTTGTGTGATTGAACTACAAGCACGTGACAGTCGATCGGCAATCGTGAGGATAATGAACACATATCTAACACATGAGCTTACGTATAAAGAACAGAGGATTCCATTTCTAGAACATTTCTATCTATGGTACGCCTACTTTGTACGCATGTTTGAATCGATTGTAAGACGGCCCTGATGGAATCCAGTTTTAGCTATGCCCCGCCGCTCTCTAGCTAAGATCCACCCACGCTTTTCCCATGTTGGGATCAATCGATCCCTGAACTCTCTGAATCTCAGTTTCCAGAAAGCTAGACAGGTAAGCTGTTAAATATTTTGAAACTAATTTGACTGGGTGTTGTTGCTAGCCATGGCCAGTCAAATTAGTTTCAAAATATTCAACAAATAGTCAGACATCATATTGCATAAAAATGGTCACGTGGGAATTTTATGATGAAAGCAAGCCACTAGTCTGGATGTATTAAAGAGCCTTCATGGAACAAGTAAATGCATGTTGGCAGTCTGGTAATTTGCTCTGGTCATAGTAATACATCTTTGCAGAAAGGACCTAAATATACAGATTTTTTGGTATGTTTTTATAGCATATTAACAGAATACATTCATCAATTAATTTTTGTGCATTTTATTTCATCCAGTTACAATGCTTATCAGAATATTCGATTCTAACACGAATTTCCACGCTATAATCAGCGTTTACCACGCATTTGAACATGCGTACGATGTTTTGGACTCAAGAATCGGATCACTCAGTTATTGTACATGGTCCTCGAAACTGTAAATTTACTATTACTTGTTGCGTTTTGATCTACCTTTGGCGTAAACTCTGCTCACTCCAATTTGAACAGGAATATATACACTTAGCACACTGTGGATATATAGGCAAACCAACTTAAGCAACCACTTACACTTTTGGTGCCAAAGATTGGCGGTATATTATCATATATACGTCTTGAATAGCCACTATTTTATGGGATCCAAAATGTATGTTGTAGCCTATTGCAAATTACGTGTAATACGAGACCATCTGTCCTTGGTGACAGTTGCTGGTTGGACTATACTATGCTTATTTAAGTTAGCTTGTGTACACCGTAGATGTATGCTAAATAATCGTCATGTATTGCATTATTTTGCAGGTGATCACTATGGTAATAGGAGCATGTGTAACATCGTGTACTAAATCCTAGCAATAGACTAGCTACCTCTGTGTTGTTGTGGTGTCGGTCCCTTCCTTGTCTCTGCTAACATTCTCTTTGAATATACATTCTGTAATCGCCAGGCATAACTAATCCACCAATATAAAGACACTTGCAGGTGATCGGTGTTTTAGTAGGCGTACGCATAACATCATGGACGAACATTAACCAATAGATGAGCTAGCATAGATGTGCTGTTGTGATGGCGAGCCTTTGTATGTCTCTGCCAACATTCGGTGTAAATAAAGATTCTGGAATCGTCAGTTTTAACTATTCCACCAATATAAAGGCAACTGCGGTTGACCAGTTTTAATATGAGAACAAGAAATCACCAACGTTGAGGTCAGCACGTGAAATGCCGCAGCGGTTAACAGTTGGAATAGCTATTCATCAAGTGACCAAAGTAAGAAACGCATAGATATCTTGCACGGATTTTGGATGTCAGTTGAACACAACAGACTCTCGCGGGTAGAGGAGGAGATAGCCACAACTGTGCTTCAGAAAATACTAATGAATGATAAGGTTTACCTACCTACTGATATAATTCATGGAAGGCATGTCTTTTTCGCTGTTGATAATGTTGATTTTGAAGAGGACACGCTAGATCGGAACCGTATCCTGCATGCTGCGGCCATGGCTATTGATCAGCGTTGTCAACCAAAGGATGCGGTATCAAAGCTAGAGCTAACAACCCCTGCTGTGAGATGTTCAATAAAGGAACTGCCAAAGACAATAACGCCACTCTTGTACTGCCCCCAAGCCCCAATGCCCTGTCTATGATTCATTCAGTCTGACAGGGGATGTACAATCAGATGACAGCCTTCCAGATGTTGCCTGGCTTATGGGATCATAATGTTAGGGTCAGGGTTAGGGTTCATGCTTATCGGATGAACCCTGGTTAAATTGAATAGGCTGGATGCAAGCAGATTTCCCGATGAAGAGGATGTAGCTGCAAAGGGTAACATTCCAACCTGGCCTGTATACCACTCATTGATAAGCGAGGAACCACCTACAGCACGAGTCGGCACACCAACGCTCGCTCATTTCAGTGCTGCACCTGCTTAAGAGTGGGAGACACTACTAACAGTGCTTATGCAGGCGCAGGGTATCAGCACAAAGGTAGTGGGTCCTAATAATAAGACTGTGGTTTCCCTTGATATGGGCATCTACAAGCTGGCAAAACAACTTCAGATGGCTCGCAAAGACATGGATAACATCATACTCAGCCTTGGTGTGCTTTGTAGCTCGTGGGGGTACGTGCTGGTCCGCCGATGAATATCTGCCCATCGTACCGCAAGTGCACGATGACCGGGATGGCTGGTTAGCTGTGGATCTCGGGGTTGCGGATCCCGTATGACGTCTCTCCGTGGTGTACAAAGACAGACTTCTAGAGCTGGTGGAACAATAATGTTCCAGTGGGGTCGTGCGACCATTACCGCCAAGATTGAAACCCACGGTCTCATCCCAACTATTAATATTACCGGTATGCCTATCCATACTAATTTAGAGTTATGGAATAATTTATAATTAAATGACAATTCCGGGTTTTGGTAAAAGTGTATTTTATTTGAAAGACTATTATATGACTAACATATTGGATCCTAAATAAAAACAATAGACAAATAATACGAGTAATTATACCATCGTAAACATGGGAATATTTTGTCTCCCGGGCGGCGCCATTTTCTTGCAACGAGAGCGAGATTTCACGAGATCCTGACGTCATCCCCGCACCAGCGCTATCTTTGCCGCGCACGAAGGCTGTGCAGTAAATATGTATATACATGGAGGCCTAATATGTGCTAATTTGTATTCGTTAGGACATTGTCCAGTTAAGCTAGTAGGTTTTTCAAGTAATTCTAGTGTCCGAAGTCGGCGGGAAATCGTTAACCCCTAGACCGCTGAAGCATAGATTCCATTTTCTCTATCCTATCAGAATGTGTTCATTTTGGTAACAATGCTGCTGTAAGTCATTGCTGTGCACGACTGCAACATATTTCAGCAACATAACTTTTTTTCAAAATGTATGCCAGCACTATCTCTGTAAGTAGGCTATTACGCATTTTACACCATGCGATAAGGGTTAAATGAAGTGGCACACTTGACACGTGCGTATTGTCAAATTACTCAGCCGACTCAAGATACCGTTATAGGGTGTGTCGCAGGCGGTGTAAATATATATTCCAAGAAAACATATGATATGATTATATTGCCGGAACCACAGAAACGATTGTAATAATTCTGATACCTACCTGTAGCTGCAGAATCGCGGATTTATCCAATGCTAGGGATGTTAGAATCGGCTTAGTAGTTCAAAAGATACGCTCTGCGGGAAAAACTAAGCTAGCAAAATTTCAAACAAAAATTTCAGGATGCGCTCTATCTATCATCCCATATCAGAATAAGTATTACAGCTACAATGACAGAATTTGCTGTGGCGAAGCTTTACAATGTTATCACATAACGGGAAAATTCCATCAAAATATCTTAATTATTGAAATTATTACAGCTTGCCGGGAAATATTGATCGGCGATGAAAATTCCCAGATTTTATGTCAAAATGTTAATTCATTTGCTGAGATGTCTGGCAATATTCACGTGAGAAAATTATAATTGGTCAGGCAGAGCAATTTTTTTCAGCTTTAAGGACACTTAAATTTAATGACAATACGCAAAGATAGAGTCTGCGAGACAAAACCCATCTCATGCTGAATCTTACCCAAAAAAGGACAACATATTCTCAGATCGTATCTTAGATGAATAAATTTTAAAAATATATTCCAGTCTTTTGAACCTCTTGTCCGATATATGTACATTCATTATATCATATTAATCCCGAGGTCAGCACCTATTTAGAGATCCTAAAATCATTGGAATCGCTCCAGCGGGTCGTTTGTTATTATCATTTACGTATACTGCCTTAAAATATATACCTCTAGCCACGTCTATTGGCCTGGCTCCTCCAGTCATAGCAATAGCGGTGGTGCGGGGCTGACGTCGCTTGACGCGATAAATGGCAGCGCCCCGATGTGTGAAAAATTGTCAATTTTACCGACTTTATCTAGCGATAGTTGGTTACGCTATTTCTATCTGGTTATTATTCTGGCGCAATTTCATCAAACGTGTAATAATCTTTCAAATAAAGCACACTTTTTATCATCCCTGAATTGTCCTTTAAACAGTAGAAATGTTAATAAGTACTATACAAACCAGGTGAATTGTTTGACAGTAGAACGAGCACAAAAATACACAATATAGAGCTAGCTGGTGCCCTTTCTACGTGATGCCGCCGGAGGTACCACACAGATCCTTGAATCCGCAGAGGTATCCACGCAAGAAAAGCATCCGCATAAGAGATCACTGAGTAACTTAATATAAGTTAATATACCCCTAACACACACAGAGAGAACAATGTTGCTGCGAGAGGAAAGTGCCTCGCGCAGGCCTCCGTCACTGAATGTTTCATGATGGTGCGAGAGGAAGGTGCCTTGCGCGGACCTCCATCACAGGAATTCTCGCTGTTGCGAGAGGCAAGTGCCTCACGCTGGCCTCCGTCACAGGAAAATGCCTTCGACACCGAAGTGGGGGAAAAGAGTTGGCAAAAAGGGCCACTCTTTTGTTCAACAGAAATACTAAGTGCTGAAAACCCTAGTGAAGCTACCGTTAAGGTGTTGCACGCTGGTTTACATGAAGACGGGACGAACGATTTCCGAAGAATTCTAAGGTCACCGTCTTATATAGTTTCCAAAGATACTGTATTCTAGATTCCGCTTTATTTATGCGGGCCTTCTGCTACAGTCTAACCTGCCCTTTAGCTGTTAGAAACGGAAACTAGCTTTGGCCACAAGTGGCATGGATTCCTACCTATCTTTAGATACAGATGTCCATGGGCGCAGATGCTCAGCCTCCCGCAGGTCGCTTTGGAATAGCATCTACCTCCAGGGACAGCATGCGTACATGTTACCACATAAAACATCACCTGGACGATGGCTACATTTCACACAAGCAAGTTTGATCACTTAACATGTCTTTATGGTGGGGGTAGAGAGACGGATATCCATCATGAGCATCCTTACCGTGAGGGCGTGACGAGCTCCAACGCTTCATCCAGACACTCCAACGAATTGGATGGAGATCTGCATCTCGTCCATCACCGCATGCTACGGGTCTAACAGCTGACCTGTCGTTAGAGTTAAATTCCAATATGCCCAAATATGCACTGCGGGCCGATAAACAAACTAACTATCTCATAATTATAGCTATATGTGTTTGCAGTGCTTCCTTCATTGGCAGGGTTATCTAGCTAACAAGTTTCCAAAGATACGGGGGGGGGGGGAGGGGAGTGTGTGTAAATCAGCACTTTAACCATCACCGCTCGGAAACCTCCAAGAGTTTCCCAGGGTCGGATCAGATCAACGTGCTGATAGGGAATCCAAACAATTATAAAGCCATACGGCTGGTGGATCGTGGAAAGAGACAATAACTTAATATATGTGAGGCCTTATAGGTAATTGGCCAATTTTACACAACCTTGCCGGAGTGAGGGGCTACATTATCGCAACAGCCAGGAAAGGGCCGTACACTACATGTCTCTAAACGCGGAAATTGTCCCTAATCACTTTAACCTATCCTATCAAGCTGAATAGTAAGGTTTAGTCGGTAACATGCCGGGCTCAAATGTTGCTGTATAGTATCTCCTAGCGCACTGCAGTCCAAAGTTTTCTACAATTAAACAAAACATATTAACTGGATGGCTATGTGCCATATACAACTAACCAATGCAATAAGTAGATTGTAATTAAATTAAGTACTAAGTATCATAAACTGATAGACCTAGACGGTGCGGCTAGTTGAGAGCACCACAGTAAACAAGAATAATATTCACAGTAATAAAGAAATTATAAATTGCGGTCCTAAGACCGGAAAGGTACCTATTAGTCATCAGTACCAAATACGGAAATAATAATTTGATATACAATAGTATAGTTACTTGAGTACCTAATAGTCATCGGTACGGAACAGGCTACTATGTTTCTGAAATTGAGGCGCTACCATATTCATAGCGTGAGTCGATGCATTCGCTGGACCTGGAGAGATTTCAGCAGGCGATTCCCACAGCTGGTTTCCACAGGTTGGCTCCGCAAGCTGACTCCTCCAGGCAGGGTAGATACGGTATGCACTCAGGACAGTGAAAAGGTGTCTATTAGATAGTCTCAGCAACTGGTATATAATTTTTACGGCAGTGAGAAAGGTATCCGTCCGGCGACGGAAATAGTAAAGTTGAAGGTTGCCCATTAACAGAGAGGGCGGTATACAATGTTAAGCAGTTACATAGCTTGACACAAAGTGCGGGATGCGTCGCATAGCTCTTGCGGCGCACATAGCAAAGTTCACCAGACTGTGGTCAAAAAGTTAATTAAAACACACACGACATGCAGTGCGGAATTTAGTGTCCACTTTTTAGTGTGGTTGGCAGATCCGGCGAGTCATCCACCAAGAATCACTGTAGCTCTACATAATGTAGAATCACATCCCAGACCCGCACGGCCCGCTCTAGGGAAGGCTCCCTAAGAAATTCCGGATGCGGAAGGCCTAACTTTAAACTTAGTTTACTACCCCTGGATGGCCGTCCGGGAGTATCCAAAATTCCATGGAAGCCGAGGACGTCCTACCACCGCGGATGTGCTGGGATCCGTAAGACACCGGTTTGAAGTGAAGATCACTGTAGGTCAGCAGTTACATCCGTCATCCTGGTGGTCCAGTTATCCTGCGCGGGTCTGGCTTCCACACCGACGATGCTCCTGATTCTTGATTTTTCACCCCTTTTATACTCGGTGTGACGTCAGAGCTGGGCGCCTCAACCAATCATCGGCCGAGCGCCAGCCAATCAGCGTGCTGGTATACTAGTGACGTATCAAGCACGTGTACAAATCACCCCGTATTTATTTTAACATATACACGCGATTACGACGTTATAGCAATATTCTAAGAATAATTAAACGGGGAGCTTCGACGATAACTTAGCCATTTCTAGGCCGATTCTAAAATCGTTTACAGTTCTAAATAGCTCGTTTTATTCTGGTCCTGAGCGGTACCAAGAAAACGAGAACGGGTGAATTATAAACATTTCCGGGTACCTAATCGGTACACTATAGTCCTGCACTCGCTTCCAATTCCGAGACATGTTGTCAGGGAAGCTCTGATGCGGGCGCATGCGCACCACGCGTTTTATCGTACTTTTGACGAGAAACCTCTCTCCTAGGGCTTATGTACGTGCACTATCCTACCCAGGGGGCAGTGCTTGGAGCGAATCCGGAGTGGCCGCTCCGTACCCAGCTTTGCTGGGACGGTCAGTACTCGTCCGTCGGTCCGCGCTACACCTTCACATTGTAATGGCAGAATTAAGATGGATTGGTGCTTACATTGAAAGTAGCGGGATTGACTTCTGCTGGACTGAAGCTGACCTGTATGGAACAATGACCGTCAAGCAGATCATCATCGAGGAGAAGCATGTGAAGAAAGAAATCGAGGCACATACGGCGACCCTGCAAGCTATGTGTGTGCTTTTCCAGAAGGCATTCTTCCAGAGCCATCTGTATTTTGAGGAGCAGCTTGCAAATGCAGCAAATAAACTAAACTGGACCAGTCATGTGCACATGGTAGATGTGAAGACATACAACAATCACATATAGAACTGATTCACGCGATTGAGTCCCTTAAAGTAATGGAGAAAATAACTCAATTTGACTCCGAAAATGGAAGCGGAACACTCTCAGTCATTATGGGCAATACGTGCAGATGGTTATTGAAATGATACTCTTCATCAGATCTGTCAGAACTGTCAACTGGAAGCAACATTTGTCATCACTTGAGACATTTAACAAGTACTTCGTTGCTCATGACAAGCTTACCTATGTGTGTATGATCTCAATATGCTTAGCATATATGGAATCACTAAGGATATCAGACAATGACATCTGTCAAAAGTTTTTGCGTGACAACTGGGTCGTGAACAAGAATCCACACGTTCAATTCTGTGCAATTGGAGCTGATCATGTATTGGAGCATATCAATCGCTCAATGAAATTAACTGGCGGGCTCGTAGGGGTGATACTGAATGCTAATGCTCGCGCCAAGTTTTTCCTCATCTCTCCACAACTTGCATCACTTGCTGGAGAAGCCCAAAACTGGGCTGGAGTAATATCCTCTGCACAACTCCATCACCATGCACTCACAAAATCAA
The DNA here is from genome assembly GCA_034401795.1 of Chaetoderma sp. LZ-2023a. Taxonomy (NCBI): domain Eukaryota; kingdom Metazoa; phylum Mollusca; class Caudofoveata; order Chaetodermatida; family Chaetodermatidae; genus Chaetoderma; species Chaetoderma sp. LZ-2023a. Next base: position 127,060,667 of record CM067370.1, on the reverse strand, counting down.
TGATGATGCGTCAAGAGAAAAGCATCGCGAAGCTCTTACTTCCACAGTGAAGAATTTCACCAATCCATTCACAGACAAATGTGCTGATCTTTTCAACTTGGTGACAAAGGCAATTATGCCTGAAAATGCTAAAGAGGATTTCTGTAGACAAAGGGATGTTGACAGCAAATTGCTTGATGAATTTGTCTCAAATCGTATCAAGTCAGGGACAATCAATCTGTGGGATACAATGAGAAAATGTCAGCTACAGACATGGAAAATCACAGGAAAGCAAACGAGGGTGAACACAGGAGACTGTGTGATTGAGCAAAGGGAAGGTCTGAGATAAATCTAGTGGAAACAATAGGTCGACACGGGCTCTTAGTTGTACCAACATCATTGTTCGCTGCTGATAGAACAATACTACACTGCCAGGTGAAGAGTAAATTAATGTTCATCCTTGAAAAGCCGCTTAAAGAAGAAAACAAAGTAGCTGCCTATAGAAGAAGACAAAGCACAGGCCACAGAGAAGGGAGGGCTGCAGTAACAACACCGACATAACAAATACTCGTGGCGGAAAGCATATTGATGTAGCAGTGGCACTTGTGCATGCCATGGCAGAAGTGCAATCATTATAAAAGCCTGATTATATCAAGAACTGCAGTCAACTGGCTGATCATTTCACAAATAATATACTAGAGAAATATAGAAAAATGGATGAAGTGCACCTCATATTTGAGCGATATGATGTTCCCAGGTCATTAAAGACAGCCACCAATGACAGAAGGCAACACTGTCAGGGTGCAATATCATACCACATAACGGATACAACAATGATAGAGACTGTCGGACAGTAAGACAAAAAAGGGAACTCACCCCATACCTTTTCATATGAGCTGGTGTTATTGTGATGCACTTGTCAAAATTAAGTGGTGGACAATTGGTTGATTTAGTTGAACAAAGTGAATGTACATAGCCTTTAATCACTATCTCTTTGTAATCTTCTGTTCCATAACCTCCATACAAATGTATGGCATTTGCATATCCATCCATTAAAAGCTGTGAACTGATATAGGCCCTATATGGCCATAAACTGAACCTTTTTCTCAAATTCTGCAATTTATTTGGCGAACTCGGTGACGTCACTGTCAGATTATTAAACATTTAATTGACCCATATCAATAGCTATGGTCACATTGACTGCTGTATTTTAACATAATATATGCATTTCAACCTATTTCTGGATAATTCGCGAAAAATACAGCTTTTGACACCATCAAGCAATGGTATGATTGTAATAGAATCATTACAAGAAATCCGAAATCTTGACCCTGGTCAGAATCCATAACAAAATGGGATAAATTACGTCATCGGTGTCCCATGTACAATTCTTCCGCCAAGTTTGATTCAAATTCACCAATAATTTCTTTAGATATACTGAACACACATATATAGATGTACCGGCATGGGTGCGTATCCTCGTCTCAACCATGGTGATTGAGATTAAAAAACCCCTGACATTTGAACAAATTTCCAGACTGCCAACATGCTTTTTATTGCTACTTAAGGTATCCTAAAGACATCCAAGTGGGTGGGGTGCTTCCATCACAAAGTGCCCACGGGACCTCACATGGGCCCTGACTAAAAATGTTTATTAAATAGTAAAGACATACAATTCGTACAGCAATCCTCGCTCCGTCCGTCATCAATTAAACGTTCGTGGCGCACTTAGTTACGTCATTCATTACGTAATTGATTATGACGTCAGCATACACGCCACGTAATTGATTATGACATCATATGATTGATGGAGAAACTGGATTCGTGAATTCCACTTTAATAACCAACAACAACTCGCAGTCAAATAGTTTCCAAAATAGTCAACAGAATCTTTATTAAATTCTAAAAGCACACAACTCAGATGCTTATGCCTACTGTTGGATCTTAGCCACTTCCTTGTTTGACTATCAACTAACCAGTGACACATTCTGTTTATGATCCAGTCGAACATGCGCAAACCGTGGACAATAATAATGGTACTTTGAGTGACATACCTTGAACAATAGATCGAACCCCTCCAATGTACACAAATTGGCGTCGAAGTTGGAGCAAAGATATGGGTTTAATCCCCCCACCACACCCCCACCCCCACCTCACACCCACACCAACACTTTTTGAGTGATTAAGTTTGAAATTCCATACCACCCACCGCAAAATGCAGGAGGTTCCATCTCAGAACATCTAGATTTAAAAGATTTTCCGGCAGAGGACTCGGCCCCCCACATTTTGGGATCTCGTAAATTATAAAAGCACTTTTATCAATATTTAATAATCTGAGAGTGCTGTCAAATCCAGTTTTGTTGTTGGTCAAAATATTGCGTGACTTGAACAAAATGACGACAAAAACATATGGCTGACATTGTTTGCATTCTGATGTGTTCTTAGCATACGCCACACAAATATTGGACAGGAAAATGGCTAGATAAAGTGCTTTAACATGCATGAAGGTCATTTCTGATAATCACTAAAGTTCACAGCTTTAATCTCCAAATACGTGCATAAGAATGCATTCCATTTTAAAGCTTACGGTGGCCGCCATAGTAGGCCTATCGGTAAGTCGATCGATCAGTCATCAGCTAAATCCTTTACATTTCTGATACATCTTCTATAGCGCATCTCACGTATTAAATTAAAAGGTGTGCTTCATTGAGCTATTTCCATGTTATTAACTGTATATATTTTTGTACCTACAGCAAACATGACATTTATAGCAATGGTAACGACTATCAGACACAACATTAGGATGTTCATGTTCCATGAATCACTTTCCTTCTTACACGCGTGTCTTTTGGAAAACATTTCCGGAAATGATAGAGATACGCCAGTATATTTTGTGAATACACTGTGAAGGGAATTGTCCGAAATTGTTGGTTGAATCAAGCAGCAAAGGAACACCACAAGAATGGGGTTTATCACAATTTTTTATTTAAAAGACAAGAGTATATTCAGGGTGTATTGCAGAACTGTTTGGTTACCTCTATACATGTATGAAGCCCAAATGAGAAAGCTCAAATTAGTTTTGACAGAAAAAATGTTAAAGAAAATTAAAATTTTAGCAAAAAAATAATGAGAATGGGTGCTATATACACTCACTGTTAGCATTTTGTGGACTGATGTTGGCAATTGCAAGTTTTTAGATAAATAATGGTGGCTCTCCCGACATGGTACCGGAACAGTGCACGTATTAAGCAAAAATAGTGATTATGTGGAATTACCCTAGAGTCTAAGAGTACAAGACAAGTAGTTATATACAAAGCCAATTATTGTCACAATTGCTGGAAAGCTGAATAGAATACTCAATCTCGTACAATGACCAAATTCACCATGAGTTCATTTAGTCTTAATGTGAAAGGATGAGTTTGAGACCAAGCCAGCCAAAAATTGACAATTTTAAATAGCAATTGTAAATAGCTCAAACGAAGACTGAACTGATAAAATGTCCAAAGAACTCATGGTTCACCTACCTGGTTTTTGCATGGACCACTGAACAAAAGATTGAAATCAATGTTGCTAGTGACGATGTCATGTGTGGCAATATGACGTCACTCTAGGAGAAAAAGTGGTACGATGATTACTCCTACTCACCCGACCTCACGAAGCAGGCTATCATCAGATATGGAGGCGCATGACAGTTCTGTCACACCGCTTCGTCGTCTCAGTACTGACCAACAAATACCAAATTGTTTACTCTATAGGCACTCATATAGACATCGTGTGAATGCAAACGTCTGGCTGAGTAGTGCATAATTACATAGCTTACACTGAGAGAATGATTTGATTATGGAATACTGACTTGCTGTATGGGCTGGATTGTAAAATCATGACAGTACCTACATATAATAATACCACACAGATGTGACAATGACATGCTAATAACATAGTTTAGATTACATTTTGAGACAGAAAAGCCTACACTACTTGACTTTGCTGACAGCGGTCTCATCCAATCAATACCTGTTTCTCTGAATAATGATTTTAAATGCATATTTACAATGTATTGCTGACATATGCCAGAAGTGTCAGCCAGAAAAATGTAATCCTAAATATAAACACAAATAATCAATGAAGGATGAAATGACATAAAATGTTATTTCCTTAGAATACACCTCAGCAGACCAGCTAAGCCATCTGCGCAAAATTGTGCAAGCGTATTATATTGTACCAGGCACGACCCACCTAACATAATTTGAGTTTGTGGAAACAGAATACCTGTTCATTATGTTATGAGTGTGTGATGTTGTCTGATTGCGACTCGCTTATCATAGGAATAATAAGCGGAAGGAAGTGGGACCCTCTGGGACTCTCTATAGTCTCTTACCACATCTGATTCAAAAGGCCAATATTGTACCACAAGTGATATGGTATATTCATTTTAAAAGAAAGGTCTTTCAGCTCTTATAAAAGACGAATCTTATCCAGATTTGATGCATTTAATGAATTTTATCACAGTCTTACCAAACATAAAACAGTTTTATTCTACTTTACTACAAGAATTATATTGTTAATAATATCCATTAAAGAAAAGTATAAAATATTTAGGTTACTCACTCTATGTAACAACGAGTCATTAGACTATGACATGCAGTCATTGTCAAAGGAACATAGTATAAGCATTAGATAGTGTCCTTAAACGTGATGAATCTTATATTAAAATATGCATACTAGTTAATGTTACATATCGACTTGGAAAATGAGATAATTGTAACAGTACATAGTTCATAAACTTACATTACTGTACAATAATATAACAAAGAAAGAGAATTAGACCATATAATGTGTACTTGCAGATTTGCGCAAGTGTTCAGATAAGAAACTGTTGCTTTTGGTAATTTACGTCTAGCTAAATTAACAGGTAAATTGTTAGACCTGCATCTGTTCTTCAATACTGCTGCTGCCGTTGCCGCTGCCACTGCTACTACTACTACTACTACTACTACTACTACTACTACTACTACTACTACTACTACTACTACTACTACTACTACTACTACTACTACTACTACTACTACTACTACTACTACTACTACTACTACTACTACTACTACTACTACTACTACTCATCTACCACCATGACATGAGACACCATCTAATTCCAGTCTCAAGGAAACGTCACATTACCGTATACAACGATTCCGGTTGAGAGAATTTGCCACACATAATCCATCCTTGGCATTTTAGCTTTTCATCATGCCGATAACGAAATATGTTCAGCTTTTAGTAGGTTATTGTTACAGTCTATGATATTCGTCATGATTTACCTTTCAACCAATTAAAAAAGACCTAGTGTGTCTGCCTCAGTATATGTTCTCAGTCATAGCAGTGACATCTACAGTTTGGCCATGTGGTGTAAAAGCAATCATACCGGTAAATTGTTTAATATTTTGAAACTAATATGTCTGGAAGTTGTTGCTGCCATCCCTGCCAGCAACTTCCAGCTAAATTAGTTTCAAAATATTTAACAATATGATTATTACATAATAAAGAATGTAATGCATTGGCATTTCCATGACATCACATGCTATCGCTTGAGGAGACAAAATAGTAGCGATCACTCACTGTTCAACGTCTACACGGTATTACAAAGCAGATAATTGTGATACAGATAAGGGAATGTGACAGGATATGAATGATATGGAATATATAAAACATAATCTATCAGTACCTTTCTGGATTCCAATCTGTCCGTTGTCTGAGTTCCATTGAACACTCTGAAGTGTATTCAATTTTGTCACGAGTGCTAACTAGAATATGTGGACTAAACATGTTGGTTGCTTGCGTGTAATCTTTGATTGGCTCAACAATTGTTGTTGCAGTTCCCAGCTGGTGGGTGTGGGCCCACAGAATCTCTTCTTGACCTGGCCCAATAGTAACAGGGGCTAGCAGTACCATGTATGGGACACGGTGACAATCAAGCCTTCTGACTGTAGTAGAAATCGTCAATCCAAATGTTACAATCCCCTGAACTCCCAGCTGGTGCACGTGCACCACATAACTGCATGTCAGTAGGCTTTAATTTAGGCCTTCTACAGTAGTCCATGGGTACTGAGGATGGTCAGTGTAGGTCCCGTGTCCACTCTAGCCCGTAACGGCAGTTCCGCATATTGAGCAATGTCATTTCAGAGCATTCTGATGAGCTAAGGGTTTCGATTGTTCTAGTCACTTTAAACGGCGGCTCTTCACTTTCAATGAAGCGACTATCTGCTTCTATTTCAGCTGGGGTGGCGTCAAAGGACCTAGGAAAGAAAAAAGACAGTGGCATACGTTGTCTATTAGCTACTAACATTCACGAATGGGTGTGGGTGCTGGGAGTGACATCAGAGGCGTGTGTGTGGAGATTATGGGGCCAGCCCCCATCTAATCAGACAGGTTTTTTTACGCTGTAGTCAAATTTAATACATCCAAAACATTTGGCCAATGGATGGATATGGGTAAGTGGAACGAGGATACAGGGGAGCCAGAGTGCTTGGAAGAGAGGGAGGTGGTTGGGATGATGACCCTGTAGGCGTAGTCAATCTGGTGGTCTGACCATAATCCTGGCTAGGCGGTTGGCTGGGTGGAAAGAAATATGACCATGCCCAGATTCTCAGAGACAGAGGATGTAGATTGCCGCTATTTGAAGCAGTGTCTTCAGAAGTAGTGTCGGCCATAACTTCTTCTACTGCTAGAATTGACTTGCGAGTAGTTTTTTCTCTGAGGAGGTAAGTCTCAAAGTGTAACCGTGTTTCTTAGGATGGTCAGATCCCCAATATTGGCCAGATAGAGACAGTCTTTCAGGTTCAGCTAACCACTAAGTGCCTCTAGAAATTCATTGACTGAGATTGATCTCTGGGCTTGACCTGTTATGGACCTATATGATCTGGTCACTAGACGGTATACATGACTGCATATTTCTGGGAGGGTTTCTTGCGATTTCCTTCTCATTGTACGGAGCTGCATTCGGCTTATATTTTGTAGCTCGCGGGGTAGTGTCGGGCCGCTCCGGTGTATCATGTCGACTCGCTGCGCCGCAAGTGCAAACGAATGATGACACTGGTTAGCATCCGGTCTCAGGGTGACGGACTGTGTACGAGACTTCCCTGCGGGTAACAAAAACTGGCCGGTGGAACTCAATCGTTCCGGTGGAGCCATGCGACCATCGTCGCAAACATTAAATACAACTGTCTCATCCCAAGAATGTGTGTCACCAGTATGTCTGTCCATAGCAATTTCGTGATCTATGAACTTACATGATTTGATTTGGTTACCTAAAAATATAAGTCTATGCAATGATTTTACCTAAACAATTATAAATATGCTAGATAAAACTAAAATAAGAGCATACGAAAATACGAGACATAGAGACAGGTAGATGAACTTTTAAACATGGGGCTCCCGGAGGTACCACACAGACTCGTAGGTCCGCAGAGGTATCCCCGCAAGGGAGGCTCCCGTACACGAGACTTAACTAATTAACTTAATATAAGTTATTATACCTCCAATCCGAAAGGAAGAAGATTATCTCGGACGAAAAGTCGTATGCCTCATGCTGGCACTACTCTTAGTGCTAATTTGGGTGAGGAGTATTATCTTCGCATTGACTGTCGTCGCTGAATCCTTGCGGGAGGCAAGTTCCTCGCATGGGCCTCCGTCTCGGGAAGGTGTCGTCAGTGCTTAAAGCGGGAGAAGAGTAGTAGGCAAAACTGGGCCCACTCTAATATTTCAACCAAAAATGCTTGAGGAAGAAAAGACCATACCTAGTGAGATTATGACTATAGGGTTGCATGCTGTTTTACATGAAGACGGGACGAGCAATTCCCGATGGATTCCCTTGTCACCGTCATATGTGATTCTTAGTATGCTGAATTAGTAGTTGCCGCTTTATTTATGCAGGCCTTCTGCTTTGCTTAATTAGCTTTTAGTTTTGCGAAACAAGAACTATTTTAGGCCGCCAGTGGCTGGTATCTACCTAGCTATTAGACATGGCTGTCATTGAGAACAGATGCCCTAAGACATCAATACTGAGGACAGCGCTCATACATGTTACTTAGTAAGATCTCCGAACTGGATAAGAATCTGGACATCCCGCTCCGTAACCACATAAAACGTTACAGGATATAGGTTACTTTTCACGAAAGCATTATTAGGCAATTGTCCTATCGTTATGGTGGGGGGTAAGAGAGCCGAATACCCACTGTAAATGTCCTTCCCGTAAGGGCATGGCAGATCTAAATATCATGCCCAGACATTCTTATGGAATTCGGTGGGGATACGCATCTTGCCCGTCACCGGGTCCTATGGAACTAACCGTTTAACCTGTCATTATGTTTATATACAAGTTGTCCAGTTTTGCACTGCGGTGCGGGATGATTCTTAGCAAATAAAATAATAATTAAGATATGTTTTCACAGTGGTTTCCTACATTGACAAAAGTGCTAACTACTAAGTATCCGAAGATACAGAGGGAATGTATGTGATAACACACCCTGGTCATCACCACACGGAAACCCCAATAGTTTCCGAGAGTCGGATCAGCATATGGTGCAGATAGGGACAGCCAAACATTTAAGTAGCCACAAGGCTGAGTGGAGCATGAAGAGAGACAAAATCTTGGAGTCATGAATCTTACCGGAGTGCGGGGCTAGATTATCGCACTGCCGGAAGAGAAGAGTATACTACAGATTTCTTAACGAGGAAAGTGTCTCTAATCATATTAAACCTATCCTATCGAGCTGAATAGAAACGGTTTAGTCAGTAGCATGCCGGGATAAACAGAGTTATAGCATGGACAGCGACCTCAGTGAAAAATTCTTGGTGGCGGGAGAAAGTGCTGCATATATAAGTGGTGCTGTATAGTGTTTCCTGCGTGCAGCCTATATTTTCTATGTATAAACAAAATATATGAACTGATGGCTACTGCCCACTATGGTGCAGTTAGTAAAACACCTTACAGAAAATGAGAATAACTATAAACAAATACAGAAATTATAACTAGTGGATACAATATAATTAGAGAAGTATATATAGCGAAATAATTAAAACATGAAGTGTAGTTACTTGAATACTCGGTAGGCATTCTTAAGTTAGGCTACCGTGTTACTGAAATTGATATGTCATTCCATAGTTGACGTGCGTTGATGCATAGTCAGGAAGCTGGAAAGTTCCCGCAGGTCGGTTCCCGCAAGTTGGTTTCCGCAAACAGGATTCCCGCAAGAACACTCATGGAGGTAGCACATCGCTCAGCACTGTAAGCCTAATATGATGTCTAACGAGCAGTCAGTAAAAGGTACGATAGTACTACTGCTGTGAAGAAAGTTCCCATACACAGATGGCATGGATGGAAGTTACATTAGTGCGGTGACAGTTGAAATACCACTTTTAGGCATGGCCGGCAGATCCAACGAGTTATCCATCAAAGAACATCCTGCCTCTACATCTGTAGAATCACATATTCAGGCCTTAAAGGGTTCAATGCAAGTTCCTGTTCCGAAGTAGATATTGATATTCGTGAATGATAGTTAGAAAGTTCCAAATTGCTCCCGCAATTAGCGAGTTACAAAATTGTTTTTAGTGCGGTGGATTGGCACTGCTAGCTACGGGAGAGAACCCATCAGAAACTGAAGTTATATGCGTAAGATCTGTCGCTCAATAGTAGCTAGTACAGGTCCAACCTGTTCGGCCCCTGGCTGAGGATTCTCTCGATCTCTGGATCGCGTCTCCTTTTATATAAAAAGACCGTCGAATTCTGGTCTTGATTAATGCCAGATTTAACGGGAATAGGTCATCAAAAAGGATTACATGGTACCATCTCGGTATACTAAAAGCGTCAAACCCATCTTGGTCGTAAATCACGGGCTCCATCAAAAATAGCATCTAAGCGCGAGCATGCGCATTATGTGCTTTAACGAAGTTAGTCGTTTTCGCAACACGATCTCTCTCATAGGCCCATATATGCTTATGGCTCTACCCATGGGGGCGTGTTCAGAGAATGAATCCAGGATGGGCGGTGCATACCCAGCTTAGCTGGTATGGCCGGTACCCGACCGGTCGATCTGAACTACAATTTGCATCTGCCTCCTTGCCAAACTGCTCCTCTAGTGCTTTGCACAACTCCAGCTAATCAGAGATTCATCACCATGACTGCATCCTAGGCTAGGCGACTTTCATGCACATGTCTCAAATCAAGAGCCCAGGGAATCACAACTTCTAATTTACAGCTGACAGGGCAACCACAGTTCTGACGGCATTGACTGAATTGGTCATCTTTGTTTTGGCTGTCCTTCATATGTAGCTTTTCATACCAAGGCAATGTACCGATTTTTAGTTGAATATCCTGAAGAAGTGTGAAAAGGTGTAGAAAACTGATCTTTTTCGTATTTCATAAGTTGGAAGGGGGGCATAACTCCATAAAAAATTAACGGAAATACGTGAAATTCGAACTTCTGCTGTGACCTGTAATAACAAAGCAATGTACCAATTCTCAAGTGAATGTATTGAAAAATTGTGAAAAAGTGTCATATTTCATAATAGAACTCCATGAAAAATTTAGGAAAATGTCTGAAACTAGAACTTGGTCTTAGGAATTGAACTGTACATGGTTAAGATCTTAAATATACACACTAATCTAGTTCTTATTATTTTTCCTCTCTTACAGAATATTCAGAGACACTGCCTTAATTGCCCTTTTTGATTGATTCTTTCTACCACTTTTGAACCACAGTTCCGCTTCACCTGAACGAATGCTTATATAGGAGATCACCTGTCTTAGCCATAAACTGTGGATGATGATCTAGCGCACTGCTCAACATGAAGATAAATTACTAGCATTGTGACGGCGTTGTCATCACTGTGTATTCTTACCAGTAAAGACGTCCACTCATTTTCACAGCTCTTTTGAGCGGGTGTTGACTTATGCATTTAACACAGAAATATTCCCTCACCCTCCTCTACATATTTCGGTAGGTCCTGCCCATTTCACTTGGACCACTTCTCACTACTGACAATGGTCGCCTGTGGCCTAGCCACTGCTCTCTCATGGTTAGCTCCCACCTCCACCGAAATTTTCACAATCGACACACACCTTTGTTTACGCTGTCTTTGCCCCTACAAGTAGGATATACTGCTAGGCTTAGGAAAGCTGAGTTCCTTGGTCTGCCATGGCTCTCAGCTTGCCGTAACCCTACTCGACGAACATCACCCACTCGTGAGCTCTGTAGCGAATGGTTTGGACATCACGATACTGATTTGCACCACCTACGACACTCTCTACGGTCTCCCTGGTCTCTGAATTCGAAGAATCCCCTGCCTTTTTCTTACGACTTCTGAAACGGGTCTTTGACCTGTATCTATATTTTGTAGGGAAAGGTTTGCCACCTTAAAGACTTGCACCGGAGTAACTTTTTCCCTCAACCCCCCACTGATTAGCATACTTTTTCTTTTTGAACTCTTGACCAGTAACCTTAGGCAAACGTAGGCTGTTATATGACCCTGCAGTTAACACTGGTTCCTGTGACTGAACCAATTAACTGCAGTGTCTCTGGAATCCCTTCCCAGTTCGCCACGCCTTCTTAGCACCTGCATTCGGTGGAGGTTCCACTAAATGCTCTCCTCTTTAGTTACACAGGCCAGTTGTGCGTTTGTAACCTGGGAAAATTGTCCCTTGGACCACATCAAGCTCTTTTTGACGTCTCTCAAGGCAGTCTAATAGCCCAACCTGACTCTGCGAGGGAAAGGTTCTCGCAAAACCTAAACGATCACGTCCTTCTGTGGCCGGCTGAAGCCTTAACCCGCAAAACATTCTAGGTAGCCTAAACCACTACTTCGTGCTGGATCCCCTCAGCAATGACTAAAACCTTCCACAGCACGTTCCTTTCAACATTAAAGTAGAACTATCCTCCCATTCCGCTTTAAGCAAACCTTTGATAAATAATTAGCTCTCAGTGTCAAACAGCTTTTTCGACCAATTAACCTTGAATATAGACTTAGACTGACCAGACGAATAGCAGTCACTAGCGACTTACTGACTGCCTGGAATAAGTAGGTAAAGGCAGCTGTCACTCCTCCCACTTAGGACCCTACCCCGGAAAGACAGCTGTTTCCACCACCTACCACCACCACCACCACCCGTTGCCTCATGGACCCTCCCGCCTCAGGAGCGATGGTAGCTGGGATAGGAGTACTGATAACTAGGACTATATGCCCTGTAGGTGGGGCTTAGAATACACCTTCCGTATCCTCTGCATGTCGTAAGAGGCGACTAAAGGAGGCAAGGGTGAGGTAACCCTGACAGAAACCTCGAGTGCTGAAGACGGAGGTTCCAGGCCGCACGGCGCACTCTAATAAACTATGGATCCACGCACTTAACACTTATGATCATGTCGATAGTCACTTAGGACTGGTGGTATGCTCAGCGAACGAAAAGAAGAAGAAGAACTAGGACATGAATTGCTCCAGTCACAGCCCCATGCACCACTTTCTTTTGGCCCGCAATCAAAATATCGTGCATGGAGCTCTTTTAAAACCAAAACATTCGGTAAGATCCCATCCCCTCCCGTGCTTTCTCTCTCGATCCCGTCCCTCCCTCAACACACTAGCACCTGAGAAAGAGAGAGAGAGAGAGAGAGAGAGAGATAGAGAGAGAGAGAGAGAGAGAGAGAGAGAGAGAGAGAGAGAGAGAGAGAGAGAGACAGAGAGAGAGAGAGAGAGCAGCAGCAGAGCTCTCACTAATGCCACCGAAGCACCCGCTGATATGACCACCACCACCGCAACCACCACCACCACCACCATCACACCACTGGGTCTCTTACAGCTGCCTACCCCGGTGCAGGAACCCTTTCAACAGCGACTCAACTAACTACCATTACTAATTCAGCTGCATGCGGTGTTCAGACAACCTCTGCAGGAACGGACATACTGATCGATGCGGTCCTCCTCCACTCAGAATGAGGGGGAAGGGTAAAGCAGGGAAAATCTAAAGCATGTGTGATATACCCCGCAGCTCATGAAGTTGGCCCTGGTCAGCAGGGTCTCACTGCATCTTGAGCTCCCTTCAGTTGGTGATGAGCATGAGACCGGTGTTCCAGCCACCTTGGACGACGCGATGATTTCCCAACTTGCTAGCTGTGCACAGGCACCTAGCCATGCTGGAAATGTCCAGCCAGACGACACGTCTCCCAGGGGATGGCTGCCTGCTCTGTCAGCAATTATTTGTGTAGGAGCCCCAACCTTGTCCGAACGAGTATCGGCCATGCATAGACCCACAATATCGACCTGATGGGTGAAAGACAGTAACACTACCTGGATACGATGGAGAAACATCATGGGAGAACTACCTTTGGCAGTTCTGCTTAGTAGTGGAAATAAATAGATAGGATGATACCGCAATTGGTATATACCTATCCACTTGATTGAAGGGAAAGACCCTTCAAGTCTTAACAGACCTACGAACCACCCCCTCCTCACCCACGCCATTCCCCCACCCCACCCAACCCTTTGGAAGACTCAGTGCTGCCTTACAGGAACGTTTTAGCGATAGCGCTGAAGCTGACACTAGCTGTTTCTCCACACCATGTGATGGGAAGCAAAATAAACACTCCCTAAGCTTGTTGGATGCATCAGACGACTAGTGATGCATGCCTACGGCTCCCCATACTTGATCATGGACAGCTTTATTGAAGCTGTGAGCGGGCATCCGGATTTGAAGGACCACTTATACCAAGTGGCTATTCACGACATTACAGAACTAACAAATTCCACTATCTGCATTAACAACTTCCTAAACCAAGAAGCCGCTCAATGAAGAATTATCAGTTTCTAGAAACTGCTGCTGCTGTATGCAAAGCCGCCAGACCTCATGCCAAGAAGAAGTATAATTCGCTCCATCCCACTGCCACACCTTCACTACCAACTACCGGCCCACCATCTGGCACCATGCCTGCTCAGATCCTCAGATGGACACATCATTGAAGGCTGTGCAGAACATCTCAGCCCCACCCAAGGGCACAGATCCTGCTCGTTCTGCGATTGAGGATAACCGCTGCCAGATAATTACGCGCATGGCTGATTTAAATTCACGTGTAACATCTATGCAGAACACCATGATGCAGTTTGCCACTTGGACTCAATAAGGCACCCAGCAACCCATTGGTCTTCGACTGGCTACTGCTGGAATCCGGCCCATGTACTCTGGTACCTGCCTGCCTTTCCAACCTCCTTCTGGACTGGCGCCTCTACAACCACATGCAGACAATTGTTTCCACTGTGCTAAAACTGGACATTGGGCTTTGAACTGCTCAAGAATCCCCCACTAGGCAGAAGCTCCACACATGGATCGTGTCGTAAAACGTACCAGACCTCTGGTCATGTACGATGGCCAGAAACCTGCCCATCGAGCAATTTAAACACGCTCTGGTCTCTAAGTCTAGAGCTAGAGGCCCAGCCCCTCCACTAAACTCCATACCTGAAAGTGCCACTGATGAATGGGAAACCATTAAGCATCATCTGCACCGCCCTTTCCCCAAGTGTTCCCAGTTTGGACACGATTGACGGAATTGTGTCAAATCCCTCAATAAGAAATCCCGACCCCTCCGATCAACCAAGAGGAAACCCCCACAGTTGAACTTCCCCCAAAATTTAACTGGTCCCCTTTATTTTAACCATACTTCTGCCGCCAAAGCACTGGAACTTGCTAGTATAGTAAAGTTTATATGGGACACACAAACTTCATCCTTGCCACCATCTCCGCACGTAGAAACTGTCTGTCTCCCCTGCACTAGGTCTCTTTGTTGTTATTGTACCATCCAAGGTACCAAAGTTCTCACGACACCGGAGCCACCATTACCATCCTTAGTGCCCGGCTTTATGACACCTTGCCTGAGCGCTCATGATCGCCCTTAACAAAGACATGCACCAACCTTTGTGACACTACTGGAACGCCCCTAGAAGTAGTGGGCACCACAAACCTCACCATTCAAATAGATGACTCATTATTTATCCAACAGATCATAGTAGCTAACACCGGAGGGGCGTCGATTAGGGTAATTTCCCTTCCAATGGTTAATGCTGCCACTCTCAAAACATTGATCCACAGGAGTGATCATGTGGCTTACGTTTTGCGCTATCGCAGCACTTAATGTTGTAACAAGGTTGGTGTGTGATGCCGTTTGCATTACAATTTCATCTAGCCTTGCATTTACTTATTGTTTATTTGGGTTATGGTTGTGATTGTTATTTCGGCGGGGGCCGTTATTGTTAGAAGGCTGGCTATTCCCTCAGCCTCGCCCTCTACTTCTCTGTTGGTTAGTATTCTGACTGATATTTACTCCATTTTCCGGCATGCTGTGCATGAGGTTTCGCTTGGTGCTGTGTTGTTGCCATCGTCTGTTCGTGTGGTGATGGTGGCATGTTCGATGCAATTTACTGGGTGGTGTTGGCGCAGAGTGTTTTTCTCCCACTCTAAGAAGTTTTCTATGCATGCAGCGGTGGTGGTAAGCACCTTTAAATTGCTGTACTCAGTTAAAAACAGTTTCTCTTTGAGGGCGGGCTCGGTGCTTAATGCATCTAAAAATAATCAAGCTGTAAGTGTTTAACTCCTTTAGTATTGGTTTTATGATACGACCTACTGCCAAGTCGGCGGATTCGGATCTCCAACTCGGGAAGGGTCTCATTCAGCTTATGCCACAAGTTTTTAAGTTGGAGGCGACTAGTCCCCCCTATCCTGTGTCGCAAAAGCATTCTGATAAGGCACCTTCCAGAAGTGCATACGTTAGTATACAGTTAGAACCTAAATCGGCCAAGACCTGAAGAGCCTTGCCGTAAAGTTTTGCAGCCAGGTATTCCCCATCTTCTAGTCAGACCAACAGTTGGTTTGTGACATTATCTCGAACTGGCAATGGTAATTTTCCCAGTCACCTTCCCCACTGAATGCAGGGGTGGGGGTCGGAGGATGATCTGGGTGTTATCAGGGGATGGTGCGATGGGGGTAAAGCCATGGGGGTACTGTGGGGAAAGCTGAAGGGGTTTGTGGATAGTGTGTTTGGTGATAGCGTGGTGCAGAATGTGGTGGGTGATGGTGTTGGTGGTGTGGTGGTGAGGTTCGGCCAGTTGGACCTCGTGTAGGTGAATACCATGTGGATGTTAGTGGTTTTGGCCTATGGGATGCGGTGGGCCAAAGTATGTGATCTCCACACGCTGGCTCCGCCATCATATGGCACGGGGATTTGGCAGGTCTCTCTGTAGTGCGCCCTCTGTATGGCAGTGAAGCCTGTGAAGCTGCTGGATAACGTGTTCTGGATGCTGCGTGTGTAGGTGCTGTGCTCCTTTCTTCCTGTGCATGGTGTTCTGCCCATTCATACCATGGTGTCGGCGAGTGTGATGTGAGTCGAGGTACAGGTGAAGAGGTGTGTATTGGTGCTGATACCTGATGATAGTTCTCCTCGTACGACGGAGAGCACAAGGGACAGATTTCGGTGTGTTGTTATGGTTGGTGAGTGTGGCCTCCTTGTAGGATGTTGGTAATGAAGCGAATAGTCGGGTGTGGGTATACACCGAGCATGGGAACTTTGAGATATTGTCATGAAAGACATATGCACCATTTGTGGCGTCAATGAATGCACCCTCACTAATAGGTAAGTAGTCTCGCCTGTGAGATGCATTGTGAATTGTGTTTAGTAGTTGCGTAGTGACATGCCTAGGGGCTCCTACATCGGTATGCTGTTCTACGGGTAGGTAAGTATACTGATTGAAGAAGAACATACGGGGACAATAGTCCTGGATCGTCGTGGGTAGGGATAATGTTATGAGTCTCACATCTGGCACCACTTATAGCATCCGCATTGTTCCTTGTGATGGTTCAGTCCATATGCTGGGTGCGAATTGGCCCGATGAAATGAATGGTTAGTTCTTGGGGTTTCCCGTTCTGAAGTGCTGGGAGTGAGATGATACGATGGATAAAAAAACCAGTCTTTTGAATTGGCGGAGCGATAATCTTCCAGTGAGGCATGCCTGCGAAAAGGGGTTTCATTTGTAGTCTTTGTCATCAAGTCGGCTCAACTGCTGATGTTGGCCAAATGCTGATTTAAGTCACGTTAAGCCAATGTTGGCTTACTCGTTTATGTAGGAGTTACTGTCTCCAGAAGCTTATTATCTCTCCAGAGAATAACTTATCTTAGCAATACCTAAGTGATAATATAAGGTCGGAGGGTTACACAAGGCTTCCTACTGGTTCAATACAAACCGTTATATATAATACTAGATAACCTTCTCCTTGGAGAAGCTTTCGCCGAAGCAAGAAGGAATGCCTTGTGCGGGCCACCATCAGTATAATATCATCCAACCATAGTTGGGCTTTAGTAAGTGTATTGGGCTGTGAGCTTGTATATATATACACCAGGGTATGAGTGGGCAAATAAATACAAGCTCACAGCCTAATACACTTACTAAATCCCAACTACACTATATATGTGTATGTGTGCGTGCGTGCGTGCGTGCGTGCGTGCGTGCGTGCGTGCGTGCGTGCGTGCGTGCGTGCGTGCGTGCGTGCGTGCGTGCGTGCGTGCGTGCGTGCGTGCGTGCGTGCGTGCCTTAATGCTGATTTGCGAGAAATGGCTGGTCAGATTGTGCAGATGCTGCTCAGGCCGATTCTTCAGATTAGTTAAGCTAGGTGGATGCTGCTGTAGTTAATGGTCATTCAAAGGGGACTAAGCTGTATTACTTGAGAACACAGATATTAATGCCACAAACGCCTAGCACCCTAGCCTATCGTTTGAAACAGGTTTTCGTCTGCTTGCCCAAGGTGAGCTCTAGCCTCCCTCAGGATTCTACCGTGGAGCAAACCCAACAAACAGACTGCGTGTACAGATACTACTCCAGAGACAGGGGACTGAGCCAGAACGTAACTCCCAGCCTGTGTCTACTAGAGCAACATAACAAGACAAGAATGGACAGGACAATACAGGAAGCATTTGATAAGCACCTTAACTATTTACGGCTTGGTCGAAGAAACACTTAGCAACCTTGATGAGTTTTACCCTAGGCGGTGTGGAGGACCCACTTGGCCCTTCCTATTCACCAGAAAGTTGGGGCTCATTTTTGTGAATGACATGGTTCATGGAACCATGAACCCAGGAACCACTGACCACGAGCCAGAAATGCCAAAATGGCATTTATACAAATTGACGAGGAAATGTTCTGAACCCACAAGCATTCTAAATTGTGGTAACTTAAGCAATTAATTTGATCGTAATTCGATTTAGACTTTCATTTCAGTCTATGTAAATCTCAGACGACCGCATACACTAAAAATATTGACGAGATTTCGTCATTCATATAAGTTTTAAAATTTAGCGGGGCACCGCCATCTTGAAATATATGAACCAGTAACCATTGGCAACAACGAACCAAGACCAAAACTCGGTCACTGGTTTGACGAACCAAGTCAGTAAATCTTCCGGAATGCCAAAACGCATGAACCATGGACTGCATCAGTCAACCATGAACCAATTCAGCACATCTTTTGCCATGAGCTGAAGTGCCGAAATCAAGCCATATAGATCTGATTCCTGAGGTCTAACATTTATCCTGTATTTAGGTTTAATAAAAAAAAGATTCACTGCAGGGGCTGATAATTATATAATTAGTTCGCAGTGAATTCCTACTTTGGTATATAGTTTCTATCTTAATACGGTATCACTGAAGATACTGAGGGAAGTGTGATGCATCTCCATTTGGATTGAATCCGCTGAGAAACCCAAGCGATTTCTGCGATGGCACAATTGAACCGGAGGAAGACTTAAGTATATATAATAAAAGTGTGGCCAAAGATGGGCCTCGGTTAGTCACAAAGAGAGACAGTTCCTGAAATACTGTTAAATGACATTTTGGCTATTTGGTGGCCCTTTTTGGCTCTTTTAATGGTATACCACTAGACTGGTGGCACTAGAAGCGAGCTTTACAACAAATAGCTGCTTTGAACAACTGCCTCTGCTTGTTACAGAGTTCCAGCATAAATAACTCAGCTACTACCTTTGTTAGATTTTAAGCCGAACATGTGTCGGTTTCGGCAAAAGAATGGTTCCTAGTGT
Source organism: Chaetoderma sp. LZ-2023a (assembly GCA_034401795.1). NCBI lineage: Eukaryota > Metazoa > Mollusca > Caudofoveata > Chaetodermatida > Chaetodermatidae > Chaetoderma > Chaetoderma sp. LZ-2023a. The sequence continues at coordinate 127,041,573 of CM067370.1, read as the reverse complement.
GAAGTGTTGTTATATAAGATATCTAATGTTAATGTGCTATTGTTGGTGTGTAGTATTAAAACGGTGAATGCAATGTACAATATAGGATAATAAAAATAATATAATTATAGAAGTTCAAAGAATCGTACAGGCCATGAAAACGCTACAGAGGAAATTTTTGCAGTACACCAAATCTGGCCATTAAGCACGCCTATAGGCGTTGGTGTAGTAATAACAGAAGATGATGGCACCTAGTAGTTACTGGTGCAGAATTATGTGCGAGATGTAATTACACCTAATAGTTATCAGCCTAATAAAGTACAATGTGAACATATCTTTCAACTTGGCCTGATAGTCATTGGCGCATGAAAGTAAAAGAGGTGCTGAATTACAAATGGCACAAATGATTTATACGATGCGAAAAAGTGAAGAGGCAGAACAGTTGAAGAACATTGATCCAAGTATCTGGCAGAAATGTCAGTTTACTGCTGAAGGTCTGTGGAGACGATAGTGGGGGAGTGTGTGGTATGATGAGTGAAGGATTGGCGAAGTATTATGAAGAGTTCTGAAGCTCGGCACAAGGTGAACGGTGCAGCAAGCTCAGGTGCTGCACAGTATGCAATGCTCTTAACAGTGAAAAATTGCTTAACATTATTAACGACTATAAGCCCGAGTGAAATCGGCTCGATAATATGTTTAGTTCAAGCAGAACAGCGAATTCATCTTAACCGGAAGCATGTTCCATCGAGAGGCTCACGAGTCTATGTTAGAAGCTACTTTTTGAGATCGCGTTACCGAGGAGATTTTGCGATTTTTGCTGTTATGCGCCGTCCAGAGGTTTCTGGTATGCTTTGGGCTTGCCCTATGCTTCGGCTCAAGGCAGATTAGTTTTGGTTTGATTATTAGCCCAAGGTGTGGATGCAAAGATTCGTTTCAGTGCTGTTCGAGGGTTTTCGATCGGCATACAGATTTACTGGAAATTACGCTGTGTAGATTGTGTTGGCTACTCGGCATTGTGCATGGAGCTTTAAACATACGTCTGTATTGAATGACCACTCAAGCTCGACTGTTGTTTTTGGGTCGACATACATCCTTTCATAGATTCCATCATCCATTGAAATGGTACCTGAGTGCTTCTTTCGCCAATCTACATGCGGTTTTGACAAACAGGCAAATCTATGAGGTCACGTGTTAAGACGTCATAGGTACTAGGTTGTCTGCTCTAGTGCGGGAATGTAGTGCATACGCCTACGTGATATTAATTGATATCTTCACCAGTTCTTATCTGATTTAAATTTGGAGAACAGATTTAGAATCCTGATGGCATTTATTTTTAGATTCGCCAAGGATGGTGCGAAATGGATCCGTATTAATGATTTAGGAAATATGGGAAATATGTACACAGAAGATGCCATCTCCATACCTAAGGTACAGCGTGCTTGACCTATCTGGATTATAGCGCATGCATGGTAGGCAATCTTACATACTCTGTTATTAATTTTTAAGCATGCTAGTACACACGCACTATGTGTATAAACCATAATGGTCGCATAAGGGAGGTGGAGGGGAACACGCCGGCATGGGCCAATCTGGCCCGGCCATATGTGATGGTTCGGAAATATTTTGCAAATGACTTATCCAGGAAATCAAAGACTAACCCAAAAGCAATTTGGCAGTATATTAAGTGAAAATCAAAGACGAGGGTAGGAATTGGCGATCTATATATAGATCCAAGGACCCAACATCACAGAAAATGGAGGCAGATAAAGACAAAGCAGAAATTTTGGACAAATTCTTCAACAGTGTGTTTGTAAACCTAGTGGTTAAAAATGAGGAAATACGAAAGATACTATCCAAACTTAAGATAGATAAATCGCCGGGCCTTGATGAACTGCACCAAAGATTTCTGAAAGAAATGGTAGAATCAATAACTCAGCCACTAACTATGCTTTTCAATCAGTCACTTCGACTGTGTAAAATTTCAGATGACTGGAGGAAAGCACAAATCACTGCTATATACAAGAAAGGAGACAAAAGCCAAGCTGGAAACTATAGGCCAGTAAGCCTTACATCAGTGGCATGCAAAGTGATGGAAAATGTAGTAAGAAACCACATTATGAAATATATGAATGAAAACAATCCTTTTTCTGCAAAACGGTATGGGTTTATCTCTGGTAGATCAACCACATTATAGCTGCTATCCATACTAAGCAAATGGACGGAGACACTGGATAAAGTATACCCCATTGACTGTGTATACATGGATTACCAGAAAGCCTTCGACACTGTGCCACATAAGAGACTAATAAGCAAGCTAAGATCGTATGGCATGAATGAAAGTATTACAGAATGGATTAAAAACCTTCTTGAGGGAAGAACACAATGAGTAGCCATAAATGAGGAGTACTTAAGATGGAAAAATGTAATCTCTGGAATACCTCAGTGCTCAGTGTTAGGACCAATCCTATTTGTACGTTTTATAAATGACCTTCCAAACATAGTTTAGTCTGAAATGCCCCTGTTTGTGGACGATACCAAGCGCTTTAAAACTAACACAAGCAAAGAGGATCAGGAAACTCTTCAAAACGACAAAAACAAGATGGCAGAATAGAGCAATCTATGGTTATTAAAGTTCCATCTGGACAAATTGCAAGCACATGCAAACAGGCAAGAACAACAATGAAGAACTAAACTATGAGCTACATAGCAGAATACTCTAGGCACCGAGAAGGATATTTGGGTAACAATAGTGTAGTGCCGTCCACTCAGTACGCCATTCAGATATCATCCGCTTTGTGAACTCGAGAGGCACGTGATGACGTCACTCGACAATCATCAGGAATGTTCATTGGTGTGCCGATGATATGCAGTATGGCCCACACCACAATATAGATTCTGATCATAGCTTTGAAAAACACATCAGTGAAAAGGTGAAAAAAGTCAATTCCATGTTTCCTCAAATATGAGGATCTTTCAGTATCTAAATGCAGAAACGTGTATCCCCTTATATAAAAGTCTTGTGCACACTCACATGGATTTCGCAAGCCTGATATGTGCACTACTAAAAGCCAAACACATAGAGCTAATTGAAGGGGTACAATGTAGGGCTACAAAACATATTCTGGGAATGAAAGATCTCACGTATCCTGAGAGGATAATATGCATCAAGCTACCCAGATTATCGCACAGAAGAGTCGGGGGATATATGTAATAGACCTTACAAGGTACCGCATGGAGTGATATGGATTGGGCAAGTGACTTTGTAAAACTGTGGAGCGACGTTTCAGAAAGACACAGTATGCGAGGAAATTAAATAAGATCTACCCTCAGATGTGCACATCAATGCGGAGGCAAAACTACTTCATAGTACAGGGCGTGAAAATATGGAATGATCTCCCAGAAGAAGTTGTAAATGCATGATCTCTAAACTCTGGACAAGTACTGAAAAAACCCAGGAAATCCTGTATGACGACTTTAAGGCCCCCATCGGAACCGGAGGAAGTCAGGAGCGATGCGATGATAAAGAAAAGGGGTCTGTTGAAGAGGACCTATAAGGACCAGTATGTAGTTCGGATCGACCGGTCGGGTACCAGCCGTACCAGCTAAGCTGGGCATGCGCCGCCCATCTAGGATTCGTTTTCTGAACACGCCCCTCTGGGTAGGGCTATAAGCGTATATAGGCCTATGGGAGAGAGAGCGTGTCGAAAAACGACTAAGTTCGTTAAAACGCATTATGTGCATGCGCACGCCGGGACGCTGTTTCTATGGAGCGTGTAGTTGTGACCTAGATAGGATGGCGATTATAGTGTACCAAGTTGGTACTCTGTAATTCTTATTGATTATCTGTTCTCGTTAATTCTGGCATTAATCAAGACCAGAATTCGACTGGCTTTCCGAATTTGTAAACCATTTCAAAATCGGTTAATAAATGGCTGAGTTATCCAGGAAAACTCTTCTTGATTAGCTTCAAAATATTGCCGTGACGTCATAACCACGTGGACGTAAAGCTTCTAGAATGTTCACTATTATTAGCTGTGTGCTGATTGGCTGTTGCTCGAACGATGATTGGATGAAGCCTGCGCCCGTGACGTCATGGATAGTATAAAAGGAGAAGCGATCCGGTGATCGAGAGCAGCCTCGGCCAGGGGCCGAACAGGTTGGACCTGTACTAGCTGCGATCAACAGATATTACGCATATGACTTCAGTTTCCACCACGTTTTCGTACCTACCAGTAGCCATCCCACCGCACTAAAAACTGTTTTGGTAACTCCCCATCTGCGGGAGTAATTTGGAACTTTTGATAATTGTTCACGAATACTACATCTACATTCGGAACACAAATTTGTGGTGAGGCCTTTGCGGCCTGAATATGTGAATCTACACATGTAGATGCAGGATGTTCTTTGATGGATGACTCGCCGGATCTGCCAGCCACGCCTAAAAGTGGTATTTCAATCGTTGCCGCACTTACATCGTGTCAGGTCTTTCAACTTTCGACTGCAGCAAGTAAACTCTGCCCGGTGCATCTTCAGAGTTGGTTGACGTACCCAGCACCGTGAAGCTTTGTTTTGTATCTTCATTTGCCTCTAATAGCCCCCGCTAATGATCGGGTTGTTTACATCTTCCATCCGTGCCATCGGTGTATGGGAACGTTCTCAACCACGTAGTACTATCGTATCTTTTACTGACTGCTTGTTAGACATTCTATTAAGCCTACAGCACTAAGTGATGTCGTTCCCCCGCCATGAACATTCTTGCGGGACTCTTGTTTGCGGACACAGCTCACGGGAACCAGCCTGTGGGAACTTTCCAGCTTCCGGAGAGTGCATCATCTCACGTCGACTACGGATTGACATGTCAATTTCAGTGACATGGTAGCCTAACTTGGGAGTGGCCACCAAGTATTCAAGTAACTATACTTCACTGTTTAATTATTTCTCTATATAGGTTTTGTTAATTATCTCATATCCGTACTAACGGTTCCGATGACTAAAAGGAACCATGATGGTCTTCGGACCAATAGTTATAATTTCTGTATTTGTTAAATAGTTATTACCATTTTCCTCAATGTGTTGCTAACCGCACTATAGTAGGTTCGTTAACCTGTATTACTACATATATCTTAAACATTGCCACCGTATTGTTTGTTCTGGTTAGATTACATATGTATATGGCCAGTGACCATCCGTTAAACTGTTTTGCTTAAGTTATAAAAAATATAGGAATGCAGTGCACGTAGGAAACACTATACAGCAACATTTATATATGCAGCATTTTCTCCCGCCACCAACAATTTTTCACTAAGGACGCTGTCTGTGCTATAACTCTGCTTAGCCCGGCATGCTACCGACTAACCTTTTCTATTCAGCTCGATAGGATAGGTTCAAGATGATTAGAGACACTTTCTTCATTACATACTGTGTAATATACTCTTCTCTTCCGGTAGTGCGATAATCTAGCCCCGCACTCCGGTAAGACTCATAACTCCAACATTTTGTCTCTATTCATATTCCTCTTAGCCTTATGGCTTCTTAATTGTTTGGATGCCCCTATGGGCTGATCCGACTCTGGGAAACTATTGGGGTTTCCGAGCGGTGATGGCTGGGGTGCGGTATCACATACACACTCCCATGTATCTTCGGATACTTAGTAGATAGTACTTTAAGCCAATGTAGGAAAGCACTGCGAAAACACATGTATTAATTATTATTTTATTTACTGACAATCATCCCGCATTGCAGTGCAAAACTGGCAACTTGTATATAAACCTAACAACAGGTTAAACGGTTAGCTCCATAGGACCTGGTGATGGGCGAGATAGGTATTCTCACCGAATTCTGTTTAAAAAAATGTCTGGGCATGATATTCAGATCTGCCACGCCCTTACGGGAAGGACATTAACGGTGTGCATTCGTCTCTCTTACTCCCACCAATAACGATAGGAGATATGGCCTAATAATGCTTCCGTGAAATGTAAACTATGTCCTGTAATGTTTCATGTGGTTGCGAAGCGGGATGTCCGGATTCTCACCCAGTTCGGAGATCCCGCCAAGTACCATGTATGAGCGCTGTCTACAGTATTGATGTCCTCTGGCATCTGTTCTCCATGTCAGCCATGTCTAATAGCTGGGTGGATATCGGCGAGTTGCGGCCTAATACTAGTTCTTGTTTTGAAAACAACTAAAAGGAATTAAGCAAAGCAGAAGGCCCGCAGAAATAAAGCGGCAACTACTAATTCAGCATATTAGCAATCACATAAGACGGTAACGAAGGAATCCATTGGGAATCTTCCGTTTCGTCTTCACGTAAAACAGTACGCACCCCTATAGACATAATCTCACTAGGTATGGTCTTTTCTTTCTACAGCATTTTAGTTTGAAATATTAGAGTGGGCCCATTTTGGCCTACTATTCTTCTCCCGCTTTAGGCCGTGGCGACACTTTCCCGAGATGGAGGCCAGCACGAGGCACTTGCATCTCGCAAGGATTCAGCGACGACGCTCCATGCCAGGATAATACTCCTCACCCAAGCTAGCACTAGGAGTAGTGCCCGCGTTAGGCACATCACTTTTTCGTCTGAGATAGTCTTCTTCCTTTCAGCTTAGAGGTATAATAACTTATATTAAGTTAAATAGCTATGTCTCGTGCACGGGAGACTCCCTTGTGGGGATACCTCTGCGGACCTACAAGTCTGTGTGGTACCTCTGGGAGCCCCATGTTTAAAAGTTCATCTACCTGCCTCTATGTCTTGTATTTTCGTATGCTATTATTGTAGTTTTATCTAGCATATTTTTCAATTAGTTAGGTAAGCTCATTGTATAGACTTATATTTTTAGATTACCAAATCAAATCTTGTATGTCCATAGATCACGAAATTGCTATGGACAGGCATTGTGGTGACACAAACTCTTGGGATGAGACCGTTGTGTTTAATGTTCGCGACAATGGTCGCACGGCCCCACCGGAACGATTGCGTTCAACCGGCCATAGGAGCCGGTTTTTGTTTCCCGCAGGGCAGTCTCATTCAAGGTCCGTCACCCCGAGACCGGATGCTAACCAGCGTCATCACTCGTCGTGCATTTACGGCACGGCGAGTTTACATGAGACATCGGTACGGCCCAACACTACCCGGCGAGCTACACGATCCATGCTACACCCGCATGCTACAGCAACCTCGCGCATTATTAACCACGCGCTCCCGCAGACTCACGCACGCCTGACCGCGCTCTTCCGCAACCTTGCACATGCTCAACAACGCGCTCCCGCAACCTCGCGCATGCTTAACCATGCACACACGCAACCTCGCGCATCGCATATCCTGGCGAGCTACAAGTGGCGCCCGATGTGGGGGCTTGAAGAACAACAGGAAATACGCGCAGCGAACTCACGCCCACACCATATAGTGAGCTCAGTTCAATACCATCTCCGTTCAGCGAGGACTCCCTCCATGAGATTTAAATTATTGTCTCTATCACTGTTGGGACTCCTATAGATACATCCTACTAAAAAACATTTTCTTTAATCTGCTTGTCGTTTTCTCCTATATGATATAAACCTTCGCAGAAGATACGGCTTTGGCATCCACGCGAGTCAGATGTGTTTGCTAGCTCAAGTTCAAGTTCAAGTTCAAGTTCAAGATTATTTATTTTGATATAGAATATACATTTACAGTTTCACAACAGGTAGTCCACCAAAGGCAGCGCCTATGTGGCGGTGGACCCCTACATATAACATATAACAACAATATAGGACATGAGAATACTGAAAACATAAGGTTAACATGTTATAATAGTCCTATATATACATATAGTTAACTGTCTCACTGCCAAGCCTCTGCAGTCTACATTTTCCATGGAGCCTAACTCAGGGTATGCTGAGTACCTCTAAAACAATTTGACCGAACGTTGTTGGTGGCTAAGCCACAAGCAACTTTCAGTCAAATTTTTTCTAAAATACTCAGCCAATCCAGAGTCATTGCCAATTGGAATTATTGTCCGCTGGCTTCCAGCAGTCCAACAGTTAATAGACGTATGACAATTTACATTTTTACAGGGAAAGACATGACAGAGGGATGTGTACTTATCTTGCTTAAGTTAATAATTCTATATTACATATTCTTATTATCAATGACAAAGTATTAATTTAAAAAATTTTTTTTTTTAGGCTGTGATGGTAGAGGTAGTTGTTTGGTAGTTACCATTGTGACAGATATTATTATTATTATTATTATTATTATTATTATTATTATTATTATTATTATTATTATTATTATTATTATTATTATTATTTGTTCTGGTGACTGGGTGCAAGTGTGAGAATAGCATGCCATGATGGTGAGTGTTTTCCAGAGTCTAGTAGGTTTCTATAATCTTCTTTTTGATATTCTGCTTAAAGTACTGTAGCTTTATGATGTCTGTGCGTGTGCTTGTGTCTGTATTATTCCATAACTGAATTGCTTTGTATGAGGGTTTTTGTTGTGCTGCTTTTCAATCAATCAATCAATCATATTCTATTTCTGTGAGAAGGCTAAAAGCCTGTAATGACAGATTCCTAATTTCCTTTTTCAATTTGGTTATAAAACATGGGATTTATATTGCCAGCTAGATAGTTATAGTATAGGGGTTGGTTATCCCATAGTTTATCTAATTTTGTTTCAAATGATATCATGGTTGTTGCTTCTATAACATGGTTCGGAAGACTGTTCCATAAGTCCACAATTCTATGTTTAAAGGAGTATTTTTGTATGTTTAAACGTGATCTGGATTTGTATAGTTTTAGCCTGTGTCCCCTGGTTCTTGAGTCTGATCGAAATTCAAATAGGTTGCACACTTCTGGATCATATTTTTTGGTTATAATTTTGTAAGCTTCAATAATGTCTCCTCGTACTCTACGGTATGCAAGAGTTTGTATATTAAGGACCCTGAGCCTAGTCTCATAATTTAGTTTTGATAGTCCCGAGACACTTTTTGTCGCCCTTCGCTGAACATTTTCTAACAGCTCTATATGTTTCTTGAGATAAGGGCTCCAAACCTGATTAGCAAATTCCAGATGTGGCCGCACTAATGATGTATACAGGCTTCTAAATATGTTTGTGTCAAGGGATACAAATGTGCGCCTTATTACACCCATAATGAAGTTGGCTTTATTAACTTTATCTATTATGTGCTTCTCGAAACATAGTTTATCATCAACAACAACACCTATATCCTTTTCATCCTCGCTTGGATTAATACGGGACCCATCTTTACCGAGAATATAGCTATGATTTTGTAAATTGGTTTTGCCAATTCGCATAGATTTACACTTATCAGCATTAAATTGGAGTAACCATTTACTGGTCCATTCTGTTAACAAGTATATATCTTGTTGCATTTCGTTAGCATCATCATTGGATTTTATACCATGAAAATGTTTTGTGTCATCCGCATACAGGTATATTTCACTATTGTTAGCTATCGCATTAGGTAAGTCATTTATATATAAAACAAACAACACAGGTCCTAAAACTGATCCCTGTGGTATACCGCTAAATACTGATTTCCATTCAGAGGGTTCATCACTAATGATTACTCTCTGGCTACGCTGTGACAAGAAGCTTTCTATCCATTTAATAATCTGTGGATTGATGTTATATAGATTCAGTTTATGTACACGTCTACGATGTGGAACCTTGTCAAATGCCTTTAAAAAATCAAAATATGCAACGTCCACCACACCACCATCACTATCCAATATTTGTAACCATTTATCCACTACCGTCAATAACTGCAGTGTGGTGGACCTACCTGGGATGAAACCAAATTGACATTTACTAAATAAGCCATTCGTTTTCATATGCTGGATGATACGGTCTCTAATTAAACCTTCAAGTACTTTGCAGACGACACTTGTCAGACTTATTGGCCTATAATTGCTTGTGACTTTTCTGTCTCCCTTTTTAAATATAGGTGTAATATTGGCCTGCTTCCATGGTGTTGGTAATGTACTGGAGTTCAATGAGTTTTGAAATAATATTTTGAGCGGGTGGGCTAAAGTATTACTAAGTTCTTTGAGGATACGCGGTTGGATGCTATCAGGACCGGCTGACTTTGATATTTTTAATTAATCTAAACTCTTTTTGATATCATTTTGCTTTATTTGTAAGATATTTTGCTGCGGGCTAGATAGTCTATCAAGCTCTGGTAGCATATCGTCAGGTTCGCAGACGAATACAGATGAAAGGAAATTTTCTAAGGCATTTGCTTTTTCACAGTTAGAAGTAGTAAGGTTTTTCTTACTGTTATCAGTATATAAGTCTGGTATAGACAGTCTAGTTTTAGTCTTAGTTTGAACATATGTCCAGAATTTCTTTGGGTTTATTTTAATTTTTTCTGTAATTTTTTGCTCATGTAACTTAAAGGGGAACACAAGAAGGGGCAGCATTGTTTGCATAAAACGCGCGGTTCTATAATATATCCCATATTTAGGCTACTGTGTAAAAATTTCCTGCGACATTTATATATAAATCCGATTAAAATGGTGTTTAAAAACGCTATGTTACTATAATTTTCTGCGAGCTAATTAAACCTATGACGTCATAGGTTGAATCCCATCCTACAAGAACCATGATAACGGCACTCTGAAGACAGGAGTGCATGCATTTGAATGGTGATATCTCTGTCGGTGATAGTGCTATCGACATCATTTATATATGTATAGATTGAAGAGATTAAGGCGTTTATCACACTATCGCAAATGTATGGAATATATTTGTTATTTTCATACATTAATTGTCGAACCGTAAGCTGGCCATTTTCTATGAAGCTGCCTGCCAATTACATGAATATTGCAATATCTCGGGAAGTTTTGAGGCTAGTATGAAAACATCAATACCTAAATATGTATTGGAATGTATGTAAGACCCATTTAAACTCTCATATTAATAGATGAAACTTTAATAACATTATCTGCCGAGCGCCAGTAAGAGTGGTGATTCAAAAGTGGCAATTGTACTGATATACCTATACTATCGCGTCATTCATTCATCTCAAGATCAAACCTTGATGTCAAAATCGGCACCATCAGAGACGTAAGACAAAGGACTCTTATTTTATATTCTTCAACATTTCCGCAAATATAGTTTATATATTCCTAACACCGCTGAAGAGAAACGCCTTATAAAAACGCAATTCGTAATTTTATTGCGATAGCATTGGATGACAGCGAGTAAAACATTCAACTTATGACGTCATACGCCTCATCCGGGAATAGAAATTTAACTAATGTATCACATATTTAAATAACGAAGTTATATATTTCTAATTTGAGCACGGTGCTTACAATTATGTTTTTGAAAACGTTACAGTCTGTAGATTCATTTTATACAAAGTAGTATAGAGGCTCTGGTGTTTCCCTTTAACAATTTTTCTAGTTTCCTGACGGACTTGATTTCGTACTTTATTGTATTTAATCCTCACAGTATCATTTCTTGTTAGCTTATATTCTGCCCATAGTCTACGCTTGCGGTGAATCTTGGACACAATTTTTTGACTGAATGGGAGTTTGTGTTTGTTTAAAGATATCCTGGCCACCTGCTTTTTGTGAAAATAGTTTAATAGATTGCTTTTGCAGAGATTTTAGTTTTTTTAGCCTAGCTGATTGTTATCCACCGAGCGAATGAGGAGTTGGATACCAGCCTAACGAAGAGTCGGGTACCGGTCTAGTAGAAAATCTTTCGCGGCGGGAGGTACTGACGCGGGAGGTAACGGCACTATTGACACGTGACCAGGAAAACGTCAACCACGGTGCAAAATGGAGAGTGATGACATCCTGTAACAGAATAAACAAACAAATAAACGTTCTTAGAATGAACATTATTAGATAACACAAGCCCTGACCATTCTGTCGGAATCGGTCGAGCGGCTATGGATGTTCTGACGGAAGATCCAACACTGACAGCAGTGTTAGGTCAGTTGGTTTAAGAATATTCTTAAAATTGTCACCAGTTTTCGTATAATAACCGCCCTGCTGACTTGTAGAAAGGCTATCACGACTATACCAGACACACAATGACACTGTCGATATAGCCAATCTACCCAGACGTTCTGTGTTTTGTAGATAACGGATGACGTCAAAAAGAGATCAATTGGAGAAGTTAAAAATAGTGTCAACAGGCCTGATCATTGATGCCATCAGTGATATTATTCAGCTGAGCTGCGTATCCTAATCAAATCAAATCAAATAAACTTTATTTGCTGCTATTTTATGATTATGTATACATTGATTATAGGAATCCATCAAAGGCAATGCCTATAACAGGGTTCGCACGGGTCATTGAAATCCTGGAAAGTCATGGAATTTGAAAATCTAAATTCCAGGCCTGGAAAAGTCATGGAAATTTGTCATTTTGATCAAAGTCATGGAAAAGTCATGGAAAATGATAATCTCCCTAAATAAAAATTAAATCTGATGGCATACAAATGTAAAATAAGGAAATAAAGCTCGGAAATACACATTTCATTTCTTTGTTTATCGCTGCGATCACATGATTTCATTCATTATCAAAGTCATATGTCCAACCAACATAAAATGATCCAAAACAACGTAAGAATTAAAATGAGGTTAGATCGCTTCTTATGTTGGAAGGCCAAATTAAACTCTTTTGTGATTGGAGGCAGTCCACTGAACTATGTCTGGACTGGAAGGAGGCCTCCCAAATAAAAACAGGTTTGTAACGCCAATATCCCAAAATAATAAATATGTACAGATGTTTGTAAAACAATTTGAGCAATAAATTCACTATTTCCTACTCAGCATATGCATTCAGCAGTATATTTATTGGCAAGATTTGTGTCCATGTGGACGATTTCGTCTCGGCCGACTTGGTTACATTATGATAATTAGATGGCGATGATATTTCGCTCTCGCTAATGTATGGGGATTCCCCTGTATATTGAATGTATTTCTTGCTCAAAGATGGTTTTGTGCATTCTATTATGGTTAAAGTATGAAATAAACTTGTTAATATTAATAAAAATAACCAGATATTTAGCCGCTAACGGATTATTATTATTATTAGTATTAGTATTATTATTATTATTTTGAATCTAGCGGTAAAGTTACCAATTTTCGTTAGTCAGAAAAATATGTTTTGCAATATTTCTGAGCTATGACTGCGTGTTATATACCTGTATAAGGCTTTTTTGGCTCATATTTTGTCAAGTTTTCCCCTGCGTGCTATCTATTAGTGCACAATATATTCGTGAAAGTAACCAATTTAAGGAATGGATTCAATTTTTTTCTTGAACACCTTGGCCAAGTAGAAGCATAGTCTTTAAGCCTTAAATTTGTTCAAAAAAATGTAAACAAATTTCAAAGAAGATGTCAATTTGCAGACCAAGTGAAGACTATTTTAGAAAAATGTTCAACAATAGTCTTCTCTTGGTCTGCAAATGGACATTTCTCAAGACCACTACAGAAGCTGTCTTTGACTGATATGAGTGTTAAAAGGTTAATAGGCAATTTTTTGGGTCATTTTGTTCAAAATTTTCTAGAAATGGCCATATTGCTTGTTACCATTTGAACGATTTCAACCAAGTTGGGCTGAAATGGTGCTACATATATGATCATAGGCTCTAGAACTTCCATTCAGAACTTTTATTCGTCAATTTCTTATGTGAAAACCTCAGATTTTATTTTAAATGTACCGGAAATTCTCACATGTTGACCCATTTCCCTAGATAAAAAGTGAGTTCAAATATGATTCACTATATGCTATTGAACATTTTGAAACAAATTTGACTGTCTAACCTAGCTATTGATTCTTAGAGGTCATGGAATTTTTAAATTTTAGTCATGGAAAGTCATGGAAAAGTCATGGGATTTCAAATACTGAAAGGTGTACAAACCCTGCTATAAGGCGATGGAACCTTTACATATATAACGTACAGACATCACATTATCAACGACAATTTAGCAACACTCTTACACATAACATAGACAATAAAAAAGAAACGAGAGAAAAAAAAGAGAAATAATTTTAAGGGTGGGGTATGTTGTAGTATCTATTTGCATTGTGTGGATTTTAATTAATAAATTTTTTTTTAAAGTGAGTTGACAGTTTATTTATGAATACATGTATGTCCTTGGCATCCTGAAAGTACTAACTATTAATACCTTAGTTCACCCACTCAACATATTTCAAAACTCATTGAGGATTGAACACCAGTAGACCACCAAAACCTTGGAAGCACGCCAATATTACACTTATATTCAGGGGCATATCCGGCTTTTGCAATGGTCTAGCCAATAGATTAGTGAAATACCAGTTTTGTTAGTTGTAGGGGCCTAGTGCTTTTTGGCTACTTATAATTTTGTTACAGTATGTGACATACCTTGGGCCTGGACGCAGCTGCGGAAAGCACATTTATTAAGTAAGCCATTCAAATATCGTCTGGCATGGTCATCTCAAGAGGCGCATGATGATGTCACTCGGTAATCATCGGCAATGTTCGTTGGTGTGCTGATGATGCAATATGGCACGGAACCACACTTCCCTGCTATATTTTTGTTTTCCCACATTTTAATTGTGGGCTAAACCAAGGTTGCGGTTGGCATGGTTGGAAGATAGCATATACTAATGATCAAAGTGTACCATTAGAGATATAATCTAGCAACATGCAGAACACAGCTTATTATTATTATGATTCACATAATTACAGTAATGGCTTCCTAAATAAAACTTGTCATCTGCATAAACTCAATTAAACTTTGTATCTCTGTAATTTTCCGATCATCAACCTACAGTCAAACAAGCATTTACATAGACAATGCCACCTTCGCCTTAAAACTATAAGACAGTTATAACTGGTTTCTGTTATAAAGTAAAGCCTATATAGCAGCAAATATGTGTGCCATAGGACTACGTTCTATCTCTTACAGTAGAAAAACAAATTACATAAAACTGTGACTGACGTTACCGTGACTGACGTTACAGTTTGTCGTTTTGGAAAATATCATGGGAGATTCCGTTTAAGTGTTATATTACTGCCATATAGTGTATTTACTTAATTATTTTAACAATGCAATGACATGTGAAGAAATTAAATCTTAAGAACTAAAGAAAGGTTGCATAATAGCCCTATATAGACACCTCATAGACAATATCAGTATGAGTAAAGTGTTGCTAAATGCCTACAGATTAGTTGTATTCAGTTAACATGCATGTATCCAGAATGACACCTTCAATTTATAGAATAACAATAACCCTTTTCATCAACATCATTTTAAAAATGAATACCAAGTAACTGACATTGTAAAGGAACTCAATTGAAAAAGGAAGATAACAATTCAATATGACATCCATGGTTAAGCACAAATTTTAATAATTGCAAATTTGTCCAGCACTCGTATCAATGATAATTTTTTCAATTGGGCCACTATGAGGCTAAAACTGTCGCTTTTGAAAACAATGTTGTTGAAAGCTGAATTGCTGTTACCTTTGACCTTTTGATGTCAAAATTGTCACACATCCGCGGAAGGAACCCCATGGACAGACAACCTTCCACCCGAGTTTGGTCATGATCTCTCAAGTAGAACCCCCAGAGTTATTCAAACATGTCTTAAGAATTTAGAAAATAAAGAACAAGAACCACTACTCCATGCTTACATATATCCTTGCATCTAACGGCGTGGGTAGTGCCACAAATCATGGAAACAGTTACTTAACCCATGTCATATACCAGACAACGAAAGTTGCAACATTAATAAAGTGTGTATATTTAAAATCTGGAAAGCTATAGTGGTCTCGATAATTAGCAATTGGTGGAACATCCAACATTTTCTTTATTTTGTCCCGTGTGTAGAATATTTTGTCCTCAGTGGCTGGCCATTTCCAGAATCTCCTTCCAGCTTTTACCATAGCGGAAACCTCATAGTTTTCACCACATACAGCCTTGACTTCACCGGGAAAGAGTCCTCAGCATATTCAACGACACACCAGTCACTGACCTTAATAGCATCATTGGTCTGACTTGGAGTTTCTGTATCTGTTTCACCTTCCATTGTCTCCACTGAATCACAGATCTGTACCTGCTGCATCCTTTGTTAATGGAAAGGTTCTGATTTCAGCGATAACAACCTTTAGATGATGTACTTGTACTATTCCTTTGATAGCGGGATCATCAGAGAACACCTTTTCCATGTTGAGGGAATTATTTTGCTGGTCTGTCAGGCGACATTCCGTTTTGTAATATCAACATTTAGTGCCATCAATCGAGCAGCTGCAACAAAACTTGCAGCATCATTAACTATCAACTGTCTAGTTTTCACAGCCTTCCAAGCTTGTCTCTTTACAGCACCTCCCTTCCCGTGAGAAGTTGCAAATAAGTTCCAGTTAATAGTAATGCTATGCTTTAACGGAAGAGGGGTAATTGATGCGACAAGTACCGATTCTTAAAATGTGATGCTGGGTCATCTGCCTATATAGATACATGCCTAACAGATGAGGGGAGGCATTCCAGCAAACAGCAGGGTTAGAAATAAATGAGAAGATGTAGTTGCCCTGCCATTTCATGCATTTTCAGGTGGCCCGCCCAAGATTAAGCTAAATGACAAAGAAAATTAGAATCACTATTGAGAAATGGAATTAAGCATACTGGTTACTCTTTCTAATAATTAAATAAATAAATGCCTTAAAACGAAGAGTTAGTCAGTAGGTATCAAAAACACAGTATAATACTGTTAGTCTGAGTATTTATCATGGTTGCCCTGTGTACCATTAACTTCCAATGTTTAGTTGCCATTTTGAAAATCAGGTTTCCCAGGGCAACAAGGCAAATGGTCATTTCGATCCCTGAAACAGTCAATGTATGCGGGCCGCTACTGTTTAACTGATTGAAAACTCAAATATCAAATTATATTTCAAGTATAATTTTGCATTTGAGTGACAGACTGGATGGTCGAAGAATGACAGATCTGTGATGCATGAATACATGTACATATAGCAATAAAAACACTAGAGAGTGAGTTAACATTCAAGACTAATCTGTATACACATTCAGTCATGACTTACAATTTACTTGAAATATGCCAAGCTGTGGGGTGCATCATTGCTATACATGTATATATTTAACTTTTAAAGATTTCTAATTTCTGATAAATGTGTCGGTGAGAATCCTTTAATTAGCAAGCAAGGAGACATGTAAGCACATATGCAAAGCTTGTCTGTTTAACAGAAAAAGTAATGATAGAATGACTATAGACAAAGTACTATAACAGACAAAACACACTCAAATTTCCCATGAAAGTTGATTATGACTGACGTTACATCTACGAAAATATTGTGACTGACATTACATTGTGACTGACGTTACGATTTTCAATCCCATTCTATAAAGAATAAATAAAACTGTGACAACTATTATTCTTATTTATAACCTAGGTATGTTGTGAAGGAGGAGAATTCTAATTAGCAAGTTTCTACTGCTTGGAGTTTGTGTAGTAGAACAAAAAGTGGTTGTGTCTGTGACTGACTTTACTCGACTACTAGGGCAAATGAATGTAGTCAAATCTTCAGTATCTGACTATATAATTGTTCAGGGCATAATTTAGAATTTGATATTTGCGTAACCTGTATTGCTATGCAAACTGTAAATTGTATAGTTGTCGGCAAAAATGTATAGCAATCAACTCTTTCACCAATAAATTCCATGTATCTCAATCTCAGAGCAAACAAACTGGAAAACTGTTGAATATTTTGAAATTAATATGACTGGAAGCCATTGCTGCCTTGGGAAGCAATGGCTTCCAGTCATATTAATTTCAAAATATTCAACAAAATATGGTCTACATTGTAAAGAATGTACTTTTCATGGATTTGTTGTTGAAAGGGTTAATGATAGAATTTTGAAAATCAATGATAAATTTCAATCGCGTACATTCTGTTGCAGAATGTATAGCAACTGCTTAAAAATGTGTAGCAAATTGAGATGCGATAGCAGATAAATTATGCCCTGTTGTTTTACCTATTCACATGTTCTGAAGCAATTAGTAATGAACTCTTATAACTTTAACATAAATATAACAAAAACTTCAAACAATTTGGATTCTGGATATTTTAGTTTTCTGTTATTTTATAGTGTTATCAGGTCGCAAATAAACCCACATTGTAAAATTCTAGTAACTAAGTAAATAATGAAATTTGGCACTAAAATTTTTCATTTCTTTAAACTTCAATATCAGTTCTATAATTTAAACAAGCTTATTAATGCCAGCATTGAAATTTATTTTTTTTGTCTCATGTCCATCATAGTGCGGAATTGGCCTGATGTAGTAGTAGTAGTACTGTAGTAGCAGTAGTAGTAGTAGTAGTTAGTAGTACAGTAATTGTACTTAGCCCAGTGATATATACACACGTTGTGCACTTACAGAACATGAAGATCCATGGTCACCCTTGTAGCAGTTTGGGTGACATGGATGCACATTATCTTCTTCATCACAACTTGGACTTCTATACACACACCCTATTGCCCTCCTGCCCGTTAAGTTTAATTGAAATCCATATACATGTATTCTTCAAACTCTGTATTTATTGGAGGGAATCAGAGATTTAATGTTAGTAGCCTTAGCGACAGCCAGTTAGTGTACGTGTAGATCTATGCGGAAAGACTGAAAGTTAGGTATTGCCCTATTGGAGTTTTTGGGGGATATATATATATATATATATATATATCTATATATATATATATATATATGTATATATATATATATATATATATATATATACACCTGTGCAAAAGTTAAGCACCACCCTATTTTTACGCACATGCGAGGGTATATTCATGTGCTATGAAGAAAGCAATAGCATAAACATTTATGTACCCATCCATCTTAGTGCAAGAGGTAATAATGCAACTAGAGGAATGCTGATTATGATGGTGGGGAAACACTATGTTTTTGTTTGAACTTGAAAACGAGGCCTGAATATGGTTACGTTGACACAACTGACAACTATTGCCCTACAGTTGACACACGTGGCTAGATTGTCATTAATGGTGTCTGAAAACGAAGTTTAACATCTGTGCACGAGTTTGTGACTGTCATTATTAATACCGGGTATATCCACCTTGTGCCTGGATGACGGCCTGGACACGACGTCTCATGCTGCTCACCAACCGACTGATACGCCATTGTGGTATTCGTTGCCATTCAAGATGGAGTGCGTGTGTTAATTCCTGTAGGTTCCGCACAGGAGGATCCCTCCTTCTCACCATGTTTCCCAGAATGTCCCAGATATGCTCAATAGGGTTCATGTCAGGGCTCCTTGCTGGCCATGGTAGGGTTTCGATGGCATTCTGGCGGAGGTATTCATGCACAGCTCTAGCACGATGTGGTCGGGCGTTGTCATCCATGAATATAGAGTGGGTTCCAAGTGCATGATTTACAAAATGAGGGACCACAACTCTATCCAGTATGGAATCTTGATATCTTTGTCCATTTAGTGTTCCAGGTACAGTCAACAGATCCAGCTTACAATCAAATGAGATGCACCCCCATATCATAACGGAACCTCCACCAAATGGAACTTCTTCCATGATGTTACGTTGGTCGTACGCCGTGCGTCTGGACCTCCATACACGAGTTCGACCATCTGTGGCATGAAGCAGGAACCGACTTTCATCGGACCAGTGTACCCGTCTCCAGGATCTCATGTTCCAGTGTCTTCTTTCGTTGCACCACCTCAGACGCTCCTCTTTGTGGTGTGCAGTGAGGAGAGGACATCTGACAGGTCTCCTAGCTTTCATGCCAGCAGCATACAGTCTCCTTTTGACGGTAGACATTGACACTCTATTGCGCGTTTCCCATTGCTGGCTGAGCACTCTGCTGTTGGTGAATGGAGATCTCCTAACAAGGCGTACTAGGGCTCGATCATCACGGGCAGTAGTCTTTTTCGGTCTTCCAGATCTAGGCCTGTCCTTCACCTCGTTAGTTTGCCCATGTTTTGCAATCAAACGACTGATTACAGTATGGTTAATGTTCAGCTGTCTGCCAATCTCTCTGCATGACATACCAGTGGTATGCATGCCTATGATTTGCCATTTCACACGATCACTTAACCTTCGTCTTGCCATAGCGGTTCACAATCAAGAGCTAATTCTCTCTGTACAAATAAACCACGGTCATGAACACAAAATTCCTAATCTTGTCGCCTAAATCTGTATGTAATGTTCTACACCTCAAACTGGACTTTTACATAACTGAACACGTGTGCTGTTTCCCGCCACGCACGGACATCAAGCGGCGTGAAGTCATGCATGCATGTGCATTTCGTACTTGGAATTATGTCAGCTAACGCGGGGACAAAAAGTATGGCAGCCTAGTTGTACCATCATGTTTCTACGTTCTATTGTTTTTGCTGGTGCTTAACTTTTGCACAGGTGTATATATATATATATATATATATATATATATATATATATATATATATATATATACAGAGTTGACTTTTATCTTGCATTGAATATGATAGTCTGATTCGCAGATTGTTTATTTTGTTTCAGATCGAGAGCTAGGAATTGACAATGAGGCATTGGATTTTGCCCAGCTTGAAGACTACATCACAAATGATGGCACACTGTGAGTTTGTTAAATAAACATAAATAAATATATATACACATACACATACAAATGTACATCTATACAATCAAACCTGTCTACATAGGCCTATCCTGGAGACATTACAAAGTGGTTTATATAGGCAGGTGGTCTTTCTGTGGAGGATCAAACGTATCTTTTCTTTGGCTCATGATAAAAGCCCCCCCCCCCCCCCCACACACATAAACCCATGGTGGGCAAATGACTGGAGTTAGAGAATGTATCTATGGCGTATTATCATGATAAGTTCATAATTATTTTTCAGGAACGATTGTTTGACCCGTGCTCCCGGTTCATTAATAAATGACTTTATTGATAATATACACTGCAATATGCTAGTGTCGTCTATGTAGTGAAGGAAGTTGGTAAAACAGGAACATTTTATAAGATAACAACTGCAGTGCTCAATCAATGTCGTTCCTTGGCATATATAATGTTGGAAAGTAAACACCTTTATGTACACTATTAAGACCTGCCTACCATGACGGATTGCCCGTAGTTTTTATGGAAATAGCATCCATAATACTGTACTACGATCGGATATTTAAAACTACGGATAGGAAAAAATGGGTGAATTACGGTAATATGGACAGGAGTTAAGATAGCTAAACAGTAGGCGCTATTCATCGCGTTGAGTAATAATACCTGCCATTTTTCATAAAATGTCAACAAATGTGAAATCTTGTCAGTCTCGCAAAATCATGTAACTGCATTAGTTAGCAAGTTTAGATTGGCTCCCGGTTGCCGCTAGCCTGACATGACTAAACTGCATAGATAACCATAGCCTAGATCCAAGATACATACCGGGAACATATCACAATTGAGTAATATTTCTCTGAATATTGTAAAAATCCATTGTTTTCGTGAATTTCAAACATTGAATCAGTTGAGTTTAGACGGCTATCATGGAATATTGTCCGCGGAAATGTATTTATGTTTGTAAAGTGAGATAAATTTCGGTTAAGAATTCCTGAATGTGGCGATCATGGGGAAATGGAAATATTCTGCATTGCAATGTGGTAACTAATAATAATATCCAAATTTGAGGGTTAAATTGTGTGCTCAACCAAGTAAGATATTTCAATTTATTTCTTTTTTTTTGTTTGTGGATAGGGATGAATTGAGGTTGATGGGGGGGGGGGGTGGTTGGTGTTCAACCCCACAAAATGTTAACTTGGCCTGTCATTCCAGTGAAAAATAAAAAAGTGAGAAGAATATTTTTGAAAATTTATTAATGTTAAATTTTCAAAAAATATATTTGAAGGATAAGGCCCATCATAAGGGTGGGGTGTGTGTGTGTGAGAGTTTAACTTTCTATAATTTGTACGTTTTTATGCTTTTATAACTGCTTTATGTGATTACTGAATTATTGAAAGGTTCTGAAAACTACTGAAAAACCATTACTGATTGACATGGGGAATTTACTGAAAATCATAGTTTTCCCATTGGAAACTAGATTGATTAGTCGATGACACGTCATCGCAAATCCCCACGTTCACCTCTTTGAACTTTTGACACACCCCACAACCCACCCCGGGGGCGGAGCCAATGTAAATGTCATTTTGCACTCCGTGAGCCTATGGGTAACTCACATACCAAATTTGGTTGAATTCCATCCAACAGTGTCAGAGGAGTTGCATTACAATCAATTTCATGACCTTTTGACCCCCATCCCCCACCCCTTGGGGCGGGACCAAATGTAAATGTGGTCCACATTGATATGGGTAACTCACATACCAAATTTGGTTGAATTCCATCCAGACTCCAATGGTTTCGGAGGAGATGCATTACAATCAATTTCTGCAGGTTAAAATTTAACCTTTTGACCCCTCCTGCCCTCTGGAGGCAGAACCCTGTGGGAGCAATCATAGGAGTAACTCGGATATCAAATTTGCTTGGGTTCCGTCTAATGATTTTATAGGAGTTCATTACAATCAATTTCATGACCTTTTGACCCCTCATCCCCCACCGCCTGGGGCGGGGCCAAATGTAAATGTGCTCATATACTCCACATTGGTATGGGTAACTCACATACCAAATTTGGTTGAATTCCCTCCAGACTCCAATGGTTTCGGAGGAGAAAATATTATTCGTGGAAATATAAAATTATGTTTGTAAAGTGAGTTGAATTTTGGGTAAGAGCTCAGTCCCGAACGCTGCGATCATGGGAAAATGCTAATATGCTGGACTTGTATCTGGCAAATGATATCCAAATTTGAGTGTTAAATTGGGTGCTCGGCCAAGAAAGATATTCCAATTTTTCTTCTTTGGCTGGGAGTAGGGGGAAATTGGGGTGGATAGTGGGGTGGTTTGGAACCTCAACCCTGTTAGAGATATAACTTAGCCAGTCATTCTTGTGATATACTTTCAAAAATAACCTTCCTAGGAAGACCTGCTCACTGATTTCATGTAATCTAAGAGAAGCGTGAATGAATTTTTTTTCTGCTTAGAAGCCCGGACTGACTGACTTTCAAGCCTATAAATCTAAAAATAACTGGTATATGTTTACGTAGGTGTAGCTTATCATCTATATATCCCATGCCACTGATGTCAATGCTCTAGTCTACTTTTTACGTAAAACCGTGGAAGAAAAATATTTTACATGTGTACATTTTGGAAACAATGTTGCCTTCAGCTGTTCCTGTCATAGACAGTAACAGCTTAAAGCAACATCATTTGCAAAATGTACATAATTTTAGTGTTAGTTATAGGGCCTAATCATAACAAAACAACCAGTTTCGACACCAGAGAGGTATGAGTTAAATATGAGGTATTGCAAACTAAATATTACAAGTCAAATGAAAACTGAGAATTTTTTTCAGATTTTTCATTCCTTTACAGTGTATTGTTGGTCTTTTCCGCTCTGTTCAAACATTATATATATATTATATAGGTATTATTCATTCCACTATATTAACTATGCCTATGGTTAACTTCTTTGTGTAGCATTACAGCTTTTATATGCTGATCTTACCTATATTCATGACATCAATAAATATTTCCGCATGAGCGCAGTTAGTCAGTCATACTGCTCAATGTGCTCATACAGTGCTTGAGGGATGGACAGCGCAGTCATCCAGGGACAAATAACAAATCTGTTCTAGACACGCACAGCACATCTAACATCAATTGGGGTTTTACCCGCACAGCAAACAATCTACATGTATTTGCACATAAACTGACTTTATAGCATATCTGTCACAAATCCACCATGTGCACACAGGATTACAAATTTATCTGCATCAGGTATTTTTTACCTGCATTTTGCATGTAAAAAGGCCTTATTTCCACACCTATCATTATCTGAATGTGTTCACCAGACAAATTCAGATGGCTTTATTGATGTGTGTATTTGACCGCCAGCGATTGACAAAGATGTAGGTGTAGATACCGATTCAATTTATGAAACAGAATAACAAGTTGTACAATCCCTAAATAGATGACTTTGTCAGAAATGTTAAAAAATTTGACGGACTGACTGGGCGACAAATGGAAATTATTATCGCCACACATTTTCAATAAATGGAGGAGATATTGCAATCATCTGTGTAGGGCTGCGCGATATACCGATACCATATTTAAAACCGATATCCTGCACTGACGGTTTCATAACCGATTATAAGAAATAAATATCGAAAAACCGAATATGAACATATTTTCGGGTTTTCGTATCAGGATTGTTAAAAATAAAATATACTAACGAGCATGAAAGTGTAATGAATAATAATGCCCATACTTTCCATTAAGCTACGTTCGTGGCAACTAATAATTGAACGTGGCCCCAATTGCGCATAGTATGTAACTCATGTAACTCGCTGTACGCCGAGAGAAATCAAGCAGCGAATTAATTAAATAAATATCCACTCGTCTTTTCTCTGGTAGTCTCCGATAAATTTGCAATATAAAACACAATACTAACGCAGGAATTTGTCATTGAAATTTGTATCGGGGAACACATTTCTAAACAACGGCATCCATTTTATTTACGTCACCGGCTAATTAACATAATGCAAAGTCGTCCCAAAACTAAATCGCCCGAATGCATACAAATCTCGCCAATAAATATAATGCTGAATACATTTTGCTGATTAGGATATAATTTTAAATAAAATTATTACTCAAGCCGATTTTAAAACGTTATCTTCTATACACAATATCATATTAACTAATGAAATTCGCGTTCGTAATATTACAGTTAACATTTTCTACAAGGCATGATTTCGTCGCCGGGCCGAATTGGAAATGAAAGAAGAAAGGGAGATAATTACATCATAATTAATTACAATCACGTGATTTACGTCTTTTCGCAACCTGTTTTGCTGATGATTTATGATTAATTTTGACAAAATAAACGATGCTTATTTAACTGTGCGTAATATTTAGGTGGTCTAATTAATAATTTCACTCCCGCGATGATGGAATTTATGAGGTATATTAAGCTTTAAATGCGTAAAATGTTACGAATGTATCAGGGCGTGAAAATACGTTCTGTTTTCGTGCTATTTTTTTATAATTTAAATTTTTTGTTTCATGTCCATAAAACCGATATTCGGTTAAAACCGATATGAAAAGTCATATCGAAACCGATATGGCTGTAAGCCAAACCGCGCAGCCCTACGTCTGTGTCCACCCGGCTATTGTCTCTGAAACAGTTTGGTGGAATTCAATCAAATCTGTTATGTGAGTTACCCGAATGACAGCAGACTGCAAAACATTTTTATGCTCCACCCCCAGGGTGGAAGTGGTGGGGTGGGGGTGTTGTGGATGTGAGGCCAGAAAGTCAAGGTTGGCATAATTCAACCAAATATGTTATCTTAGTTACCTAGTATGTGATTACGGATTATGAGACAATATTTACATTAGGCTCTGCCCCAGGGTTGTGGTTGGGTGCGGGTAGTGATAGGCTGAGAGTGTGTGGTGAGAGTAATTGCGCAGAATATTAAAGCTGGCATTTGCGATGGCATTCCTTTTGACAGTGCCATGTTTGAATTTTGCTTATAATACTCCATTGCATTGCAATGTCAGCGTGAATGTGTGTATGACTGTCTCGTGATAGTCCATCACTAATGACTTCATTTCAGCTAAATCAATTCATATTCAGTTGTCAATCACCAGAGTGTTTCATGTCTAGCTGTGCCCCACACATTTCGGACTAAGCTCCGCCCGCTTTTTATGTGTGTTGAGTTGCGTATACATTTGTGACAGTGAAATTGGCATACATCTTCGGGACCCCACAGACACCCATCATCCCATGTTCGGAAAAGATTACATCATTAGCATTATTAGCTCACCTGGCCAGAATGGCCAAGTGAGCTTATGGCATGGCGTCCGCCTGTCCATCCGTCCGGCATCCATCCGTCCGTCAGCTTTTGCTTAAAACGCTACTCCTCATTAACCATTTGGCGGATTTCAACCTAATTTGGGTGGAACGACCCTATGGGGGTAGGCTTCAGAACTTATATACAGAATTTTGATTGGTCAATTTTTTGGTGGCCATCTTGAATTTTGAAAAAAAATTGCGGGGAAATCGTTTAAAATGCTACTCATTAACTACTTGAACAATTTCAACCAGACTTAGCTGGCAGGATAGTACTCTGGTATGTTTCAGAACTTGTATACAGAATTTTTATTGGTCAATTTTTCAGGCGGCCAGCTTGGATTTTCTGAAAATTTCCAGAAATCACTTAAAAGCCTACTCCTCGATAACCGCTGGGCCAATTTCAATCAAACTTGGATGAAAGAACCCTAGCATGGTATCCTGCAGAACTTGTATACAGAATTTTGATTGGTCCATTTCCCCGGTGGCCATCTTGAATTTTCCCAAAAATGGTGGGAAATTGTTTAAAACGCTACTCATTAACTGCTTGACCAATTTTAACCAGACTTGGCTGGAAGGATACACAGGCTGGTATGTTTCAAAGCTTGTATACAGAATTTTGATTGATCAATTTTTCCGGCGGCCCTCTTGGATTTTCTTGTAATCACTTAAAAACCTACTCCTCGATAACCACTGGGCCAATTTCAATCAAACTTGGATGGAAGAACCCTAGCCTAGTATGCTTCAGAACCTGTCATTAGAATTTTGATTGGTCAATTTTTCCGGCAACCATCTTGGATTTTCTGAAAAATGGTGGGAAATCTTTTAAAACGCTACTCCTCATTAACTGCTTGAGCAATTTCAACCAGACTTGGCCGGAAGGATACTAGCGTGGTAGATTTCAGAACTTGTATACAGAATTTTGATTGGTCCATTGTTCTGGCGGCCATCTTGAATTTTCTGAAAATTTTGTGAAATCAGTTAAAAGGCTACTCCTCATTAACCTCTTGAATGAGTTCAAGCTAATTTGTCTGGAAGGCCTAAAATGCTATGCTTCAGAGCTTGTATATAGTATTTTGATTGGTCAATTTATTCGGTGGCTGTCATGAATTTTCCTTAAAAATGGCTGAAAATCGTCTACTCATTAACTACTTGGGCGATTTCAACCAGACTGGCTGGAATGAGAATAGGGCGGAAGGCTTTAGAAGGTGCATATAGAATTTTGATTGGTCAATTTTTCCGGCGCTCATTTTAGATTTTCCGAATATTTTGTGAAATCAGTTAAAAGGCTACTCCTCATTAGCCTTAGGCTGGTACGCTTCAGAACATGTGTACAGAATTTTGATGCTACTCCTCATTAATCGCTTTGGCAATTTCGATCAAATTTGGCTGGAAGGATCCTATTGTCGTAGCCTCTAGAAATCTATTCAGAATTTTAATAGGTCAATGTTTTGGCAGCAATCTCTGATTTTCTGAAAGTTTTCCGTAACCATTTAAAAATGGTACTCCTTCAATCAATAGCCCAATTTCAACAAAACATCAAAAGATCCTATGATGGTAGGCTTCAACATATTAAACGAGAGTCTTGATTTGGGCAATTTTTTGGTGGTCATCTTGGATTTTCTGAAAATCATTCATCATGTCTATTTAAATGCAAGTGGTTTAAATGCCAATGGGCCAGGTGAGCGCCACAGGCCCTTGGGCCTCTTGTTGTAAAATGCTTCAAAAATGTCTATTTTGGAAAAAAATGTTGCTGAAAGCTGTTGCTGTTGCATTTTAACGTTTAGCCACAAAATTGGCATACATGCTCAGGACTACATCGGCAAGTTTCCACCCAAGTTTGGCGTTAAAATCAGAGTTATTGAAGAATGCATAAAATGTCTATTTTGTAAACTGTTGGGCAAGTTTGGAGAAGATTGCACCAATAGAACAAGTGATTTTGAGGAATGCATTAAAATGCCGATTTTGAAAACTGTTGCCAAAAGTGTTTGCTGTTTAGTTTTAGACTGCAAAATTGGCAGATCTGCTCGGGACCTCACTGTGTACTTCCTTCCAAATTTGAAGATGATCCCTCCAGTAGAACCGTAGTTATTCAAAAGTGTCTTAAGAACAACAACAAGCACTCAATGATCGCATATACACGTATATACCCTTGCGTCTAGTGAAGTGGGTAAAAATTTAAACAACATATGTAGCATATACATGCAGGGACCGACCTACTCATTTGAAATCATTAGCCGGTGAATTAGCCTATTTTGGGATTTCATTAGCCAAATCTGGACTTTCTTAACCTGGCCTATCAATCTAATCCTTTATGATCTCGCTAGATCCTAGGGCTAATAACCAAGTAAGAGATGACCAGCAGGTCATGTAAGAAATTAAATATTGGATAGAATTAGATGTGTCATCATGGTTTAAGAGGAACCAACATACATGTAAAATCATTAGCCAGTGAATTAGCCTATTTTGACATTTTATTAGCCAACCATGAAAATTATTCTCAAAAGCGAATTGGCGAATGGGTAGGTCTGACCATGTACATGTAAAATTCATATTTCATGTATTGATAAAAAATGTATCAAATTAAACTTTGAGTTCTCCAGGCAATGTCAGGTTTTCATGTACACATGTACTTTAAGATTTGGCTTAACCCTTTCACCGATGAATTTTACCGATATCTCATTTTCAAGGCCACTATACAGGAAAACTGTTGAATATTTTGAAATTAATTTGACTGGAAAACGTTGCTACCTTCGGCACCAATGGCTTCCAGTAAAATTAATTTCAAAATATTCAACAGAATAACTTATATTGTAAAGAAGATACTTTTTCAGGGATTTGTCGGTGAAAGGGTTAAGAAAAAATCTAATTGTCTAACGCTTTGCAATCGCCAGCTGGGTCTCAGTTTTGATTGGTAGATCAAACTTAATTATTTACCAGATAATGACGCTGTGCTGGAACTCTTCTTTACATACACATACACTTGTACGTGTAATACGTCCTGATTATGTCTAATGTATGGGTAACGTTTACCACTCTGATGTCTAAATTTTTAATTTTCGAATTAAATAAAAAAATGAACTGTTAAAAGCCAGTTTCGTGGCTATTGACGGGGTAAAAGATAGAATATTGACATCAGAGTGGTAAGGGTTAATGTTTACCAGTGATTATACACGTCATGGAAGATAACTTGGTATGAATTAGAAATTCTCAGCTCTGTGTTGGGGAGATATGTTTTATAAACCCTTGCCTGGATGTTTTTACAGCCAGTCATATTTGGAGTGAAATTATACTCATTCCCTACCGGTACATGTTTATGGACTGTATGTGTATCCATTATTAACCATTTACTGGTCAAAATTTGTTAGGAGAATCAGAATGTGTGCCTCTGTTAATTGTCCATTTTGTTGGCCACGAGAAGACGATTTTCCCCAGCTTACCGATGGAAGGACTGGCTTGATTATCGAGCTAGGTCATGCAGGTATTCCACTGGTGAATTTTCAAAAGGAGTTGCTTTTTGGCCTGCAAATGAACATTCGCTAGACAGAAATTTAGATTTTTTAACCAATCTTGATGATTGACGGGTTAAAATATTTACTTATAGAAAGTCCATTTGTAGGCCAAGAGACTATTTTTGAAAATTGACCACTGGAATGATTACAATTTTTGAAAATTTACCACTCGATAGCCAAGCCAGTCATTCCAGTGATAAATTAAAAAATTGCACTCTGTTGGCTTGTAAATGAACATTCAAAGGCAAAAATTCAAATTTTCTTGACCAAATTTAACTATTAAAATGGTAAAGGGTTAAAAAGGGCTAAGTACTTTAACACTTCAACTGTTAAGCTGACCAAAATGGATTCTGCAGTGGATTTTGACAAATGTCCATTTGCAGATCAAGAGAATACTTTTGAAAATTTACCACTGGAATGACTGGCTCAATAACCGAGCCAGTCATTCCAGTAGTAAACTTTCAAAAATAATTGTGTCTTAGGCTGCAAATGGAAATTTTCTTTGAAAAAATTGAAATTTTCTGGAATAAATTGAGGGATTGAAGGGTTAAGGGCATTGAGTTAATCATTTGATAAAATGATGACTGACAATCTGCGGTGTACCACAACTGAGTCAAGTGATACAGACCATAATCTTATCTAACCCAAGCTACATTTGTATGTATGCTGGATTACAAATGTGTATACAGCATGCACAAGTTACAGGTACTTATTTATGTATGTAATGCTAGTAACAATAATGATAATGTTTCTGATGAAAATTATCAGTGTGTGTGCGTGTGTGTGCGTGCGTGTGTGTGTGTGTGTGTGTGTGTGTGCGTGCGTGCATTCGTGTGTTCAACAAAGGGTCTTTAAGGTAATTTTAGTCAATAGTTGATGGCAGATAGGTGTAGTCAGTGTCATTATCATGTCAATATAGTCTAGAGGTAGATCCATTACAATACATTCCTGACAACACACTGGTCAGGATTTTTATTTTAGTTTCGCTGCAATTCTTGCTATACACGGAGGATGCAATATAAAGGGAAGTAACTCTTGCATGTTTATCCCAAATCTTTAGAATATATTTGAAGAGTTAACTCCCTTAGTTTGCTTTTGGTCAAGCATGTCAAGCTCTAGGAAATGGCCTTCAGTTGAGATATGTTCATTTGCAGTCCAGGGGAAAACTATTTTTGAAGATGTATCACAGCTACATGTATGAGTGATTCGATAACTGAGACAGTCATTCCAGTGCTACACTTTCAAACACAGTCCTTTCTTCGCCTGCAAATTGTCATTCACTAACCAGAAATTGTGATTTTCTTAATCAATCTTAACCCGTAACCAATGTGTAGTCCATTTTAAAATCCTTGAAAATGATAGACATAGTTCTCGAAAAAGTCGTTGAAAAGTGCTTGAACGAGTCAATCAAATGGCTTTAACCATTCAACCATTGAAATTCAGAAACCTTTGCCATGGCACACAATTGCTGTTGCAAAGGTTTGCCAAGGCACTGCTGCAGCATGTTTTCAAATGTCACACATATATCCATTGTTCAGTGTTTGGTGAATTGGCTTATAAAAAGTGTTGGAAAAGCTTGCTTCAATTTGACACCGCGCCTTTAATCGCACCCCAAGTATATTGTAAACTGAAAACACCTACATGTAATTGTGTGAAATCTTGCACACTGGAACAGGTAAATAACCACAAAGAGATGGGGTGGGGTGCTGGTGGTAATATAACTGATATGTAATGACCAATGCATAGAGAAAATGTCAACAGAACTTTAACACTGAACCACCACCCTCCCTACCCACCCTCACCACAGGAGGTGGGTGCAGATTGCAGAGCCTAATGTAAATGGTCTCTATCTATCCGCAATCATATAGGTAACTCGCACAAACAATTCACCTTTCTCCTTCGATCAATACTCACCATTCTGTTACTTCTGATATACAGCTTGCCCTGACAGCGGCTCTAGGATTATAGACTTAGAAAGCTTTACCGACTCCTAGGAACCGGGTACTCGGCTCCCAACTGCCGAGTACCCGTTTACCATAGAGCTCATTCTTGTTTGCATAGCAACAAGAGCAATACATGCTTTCTGCATTGAGGATTTTAGTGTTTTTTTGTGAAAGAAAATCTAAGTCTTTAATCTGTGATAGTTTGTGTGTTCGTGAAAGGATTAACTAAAGGATACTATGGAGAATACCGCCGAAGATAACCAGGTTGTATCGTTCTTTATTATCCATAGTTAAAAGACTTAGGTCTCTAAATTTCGCTGTGTCGCATGTTCCAATTTCTGACCCCATAGAATCTGGGACGTGTGCTAACAACGATATATGCCAGACGATCGCCTTCTTTAACCCCCAACAGGCGATCGGCAGATATGAAAATAGGTGTTATGCTACAGTATTTCTAACACGAATATCGGCTGACGTCGTTCTCCGTAGGATCCGAGCGGGTGACGTCACACCCGGTCGCTCGGATGTTTATGTGAAGAAAATTTTTCATTAATTCGCGCATCTTGTTCTGGGTGCTGCGTACTAAAAATGGTACCGGAAACTTTAGAATGATCAAGTTTACGTGCGATCACGATCGGTTTGCAATGATCAGTGGTTTCAAAATTCTTGAGTAGATGCGTGGTCTGCGGTTTTACCGTGTGATACAGCAGTTTGTTATACATTTTGTTGTTTTCTTCACATATCGTGCTGCTTTCGTTAGGAGTATAATTTATATTGATTAGTAAATATACCCCGAATGCTATGCGATATGATTCCTGGAGCCGTTACACATCCTGGAGGATCTATTATGGGTGTGTTTAATGCCCGCCTCGTTCTTGTCGTCATAATCAATGCGATCGTTGTTGTAACGTGGCGGGGTGGGGTGCGGGAGGGTTACAGTTAATTTATGAGTCAAATTATTTGAAAATTAATTGTCTGCCTTCCATCCGTGTCTCGTTCCGCTTGTTTATTGTAGGTTTGTGCTTATGTTATAGGCCAAGCCAGCCCCGCCATCATGTGACGAATGCCATAAGTTTGTCCGTGTCGTGTTCAAGGACCATGTCTGTTTTAGGTGTTCCTTGTGTAATATTGATCATAGGTGTAATGTTTGTGCAGTGTGGTCCGTTGAGATGATGGTTAAGTTCCTTGCCCAGAAGGACTTGGCTGGGTCTGACGCGGGGTCAGGCGGTCCGAGAGGAAATCGTGGAGCGCCCGGTTCGGCCGGTGGGGGTGCTCCACGTCCCCAGCTGGAGGTGGCGGAGATGGCACCGCCGGCGTGGTTTGGTCCGGCTATGCAGGGTTTTCTGCATAGCGTTCTGCCCACGCTGGTGTTGTCCCTGCTACCAAAGGTTGGGGGCCAGTTTCTCCCCATGACTGGTACGGATCCTGTCCTCGGACAGGATTCTGGACTGGTTACCGAGGGGGCCGTCTCGTACGGCCCCCTGGCAGTCCTGTCTGGCTTCGGCCAGACGGGTTCTGTTTCTCTGCGGCCACCTCTGGGTGGTCCAGTAGCGGTGGCCGGTCCGTCAGGTGTGGGAGCCGTCCGCCAGGACGGTTCCACGGTTGACTCGTCTAGTGACGACTCTTCGGAGTCTGAAGACGAGGAGGCTGAGGAGGAGAGGTTGCTGCGGCCCGTGAAGCCGCAGGTGGAGAATATGGAGGTTGATTCCGTCCTGGACGGAACCGGCCTCCATTTGTCTGGTTTGGCGCAAGCCAGGTCAGCGGCTCCGCCTGTGGCTGAGGCCAATCCGTTACCGTGCACCGGTTCCGTGCGGCTTGGTTTGGCACCAGCCGTCACGGGAACGGGTGTGCCGGGCCAGGCGTGGTACTCGCCTATCTCGCCTGGTCCGGCAGTCGGACGTGGGGTGCCGTTGGCACCCGTGTCCGGCTATGGTTCCGCGACTGCTACGGGTCCGTACGGTTTTCCATACGGACCTACCCCATGGACCGGAGTGTTTCATGGGGTGGCTGCGGAACCGTGTGGTAGCGGATTGCCTGGCGTGTCAGCCGTGGCTCCTTGCCGGGAGGCCGTGGCTGGCAGGCCCGTGAGCATGTCAACGGGTGACGTGTTTGCGGGGGTGTCTTCGTCGGAGGTAGATTGGTCAGATGCTCTGGTGTGGCTAGCCAGGGTTAACCCGTCTGTGGTTTCGGCCACGGCCGATGAAGATGCGCCCCGTCCGTCGGTTGCGTCGATCAGGACGGGGATTTTGCCCGCGGCCCGGATCCAGTCAGTGGGACTGGATCCACGGTTCATAGATTTGTTGGATGCTATTTATAGCAAACAACTGATGACCAAGGGTCAGCTCCCTGCGGCCTCCAGGGAGGTGCGGGCAAGATGTCGTATTCCGCGGGGGGAATATGACAGGTATGGTGTAGTCCCGTCGGTCACGGAGGATGACCGATGGGTACTGGGCGTCCAGAGTGCCGTGGCGGGTGGCCCCGGTCCGGCACTGGTGGACAAGTCTCAGGTACACCAGGAAGAAGTCCTGTCCCTATGCGATGAGGGTGTGAGGGCAGCGATGAGCGCTGTCAACCACTCTTATCATCTCCTTCAGTCGGTGTGGGCTGAAGCGGGGGCAGGCCACCCTGTGCCACCTGTGGCGCTTTCATGTGTCAATGACGGCCTGGTGCCGTCGATGGATGCATTGGCAAGGGTGCAAGCGCGAGTGACGAAATCCAGGAGGCAAATGGTCATTGACCATATGCGTCCGGCTACGGCAGTCAGGGAGCGTCTTCTTGGGATGCCCCTGACAGGGCCTAGCATCTTCCGTGGCCAAGCGCGGGCCATCTTAGAGGATACCGCCAGTATCGCGCAGAATCGGTTAGCGGTAAACCTACAGCTAGAGCTAGTGCGGCAAGCGCACGCACTAGGGGCTGTGGGGAAACCGCTAACGGGACAGCCTTCAAAGAAGCAGAAGAAGCATAAGGGCAAGGCGAAAGCTAGGCCTGTTGCGACTTCTGCTTCAGCTGGGTTTTCGGAGCCGCCGGCGGCGAAGAAGCCCAGGAAGGTTGTAGAGGCGCCTACCCTCCAATGTTGCTCCTGACCGCCCTAGAGGCGGGAAGGGGAAGGGTAAGGGTAAGGCCTCAAAGGGCGGACAGAAGGGGCCGAAGCGTACCTGAGGGTACGAAAGCTCCCTTCATATCCGCCTGGACCGCGCCTGTGCGACAGGAACAGCGGTGCCAGTTATACCCGTCGTGCCTAGAACGAAATGGTTCTCTCTCTCTCGTTAAGAAAGAGGGGGGGGGGGGCAGACTGCGAGCCGGACAACCCCCGTTAGACGTCGAGGCGTCTATGGTGGGTGGAAGTAGAGCTGGGCGGTATTGTCATTGGGATGACGATAACGGTATCTGTGAAAAATACCGCGATAACTACTAATATCGCGGTATTTGGAATAATTCTGGATATGATAGAGTTAATATGGCCAATCTATGAATAGGCATCCTTTTTAGATGTATAAACAAACAAAGCCTACACTTTGTATTATGTTTGTTTCAGCACCAAATAAAATATTTTTTCTCGCCTTTTTGCGTTTTACTTTGTCATTGTGAAGAGGAAGATGTGCAAAAGTGGCATTAACTCCGTCACTGTGTGCCAGGAATCCCCAAGGGAAATCCCAAGGGTCCAATCTGATTGGTTAAAAACATCAAGTATCTTTCATTGGTTTTAACCAGGTCATAATCGGGTGCAATGTTCAGTGGAGCATTCACGATCAGCTGTTTTTATTATTACTATTGAAAGCTTATAATGAATGCTCCGCGAGAAAGACCACGTGATTAGGCACATGATCAATTAATGGACAAACCAGGTCTGAAGACGCGATCAGCTGCGCGCGTGTATGCGTGTATAAAGATAACAAAATGACCGGAATTTTTTGTTAGCAATAAGATAGAGAATGTAGAATTGTAGATAAGAATCGTCGATCACTGATTACATTATTATACTTGACGTGCAAAATTCTGGTACTGAATGGTTAATTATTGAAAATGGTCAAGTCTTATAAGGAATTGACTAATCAACCCCACCTGTCCGCCCAGCCCCCATTCCACCCCTTTAGAACATTGTCGACCGGCATGAAAGTCAATCACACACTTCATCCTATAAACTGGACTTACCAGAGTGTGTGAAAATAAATAATCACCTATTTATACAGATTATTTCAAAACAAAGTTGTTGCTGTCGATGTCAGTAACAACTTTTGGGTCATAAAGTTTTCAAACTAATCAGCTCTTTATTTATTATTTCCTTTAAATTATATTTCCATAAAGCCTTTGCATTCGTCTTGAAAGTGGTTAAATCATAGCCCTATAGATCGATGGCGCAATAGTCGCCTGAGCCAATGACCCAGAACGCGCGAAATTAGTGAATACAACACATTCCACGCTGTAAGATCTGCTGTCTTCTAGAAAAGATGATCTAAGAGGTTATTAGTTATTAATAACTTGTCCGATTTTAGCTAAATATTTTGGAGACAATTTGATTGGAAATTATTGTCATGATCAGCCGGGCTTGTTTCATTCATATTGCGGCTGCCTTTAGCGCATTCAGCATATCAATGGTATTACTGGTATAGACTGATCAATACTCGCCCAAGCGTACATGTATACACACGTGTGGGTTGAATTATTCCTGAACAAGCGAAGAATAGAGGGATTGCAGTTATGGCTTCACCGGTTTAGTTAGATCGCTTGAATTTATCGTCATAGTTAGCGAGTGAATTTATCCCGCTAGGATATTTGGATGGTCGATGTTTTATTTATTCCCTTGTAATGACGTCAATCGCGTCATCAGCTATGGAAAGCGAAGGTGGTATTCCAATAATATAATCAAAACGAGGCTGAGTTAAGTTTATTTGTGTTTTACAAATGGCTGCTATTTTGCGTATTCAACGTTGTCAGCAACTACGATTTTCAGATTTAACTTTTCTTCATTGGAACAACATTTAATTGAGCATGGAAGGATAACTATACTAAGAACAGCAGGGCTATGTATATAACACATGGACATATATTTACTGCAATAATAGTGCCGAAAATGATTGCTTTTGACTACCATGAATACGGAAATGAAGAGACCAGACTCGTCAAATTCGCATGAAATGCTCTATTATCAAATTATTACAATATATAAATTGTCAATACCGTCACTGACGGTATTTGACGATATTGGCGGTTTTTAGAAATGAGACGATGACGATAACAATAACAATAATATCGCGATTTTCCCGGTTTTATCAGGAAACCGCCCAGCTCTAGGTGGAAGGCTCATGCGTTTCGTCGAGGCCTGGCGAGGTGTGACGTCAGACAGTCTGGTCCTGGGATGGTTATCCCAGGGTTACATGCCGGAGTGGTCTTTGGCACCTGTCTGGACACCCGTACCAAGGGAGCCAGACAAGTTAGAAGCCGTTCAAAACGAAGTGTCGGGTTTGCTTCTGAAGGGAGCAATAAAACCAGCAAACCGGAACACTCCAGGCTTCTATTCAAACATGTTCCTTGTCCCCAAGAGCACAGGGGGATGGAGACCCATACTCAATCTCAGGCCATTAAATTGGTTTATCCATACGCCTCGGTTCCAGATGGAAACGCCGAGGTCGGTAATGGCGGGATTGAGGAAAGGAATGTGGTGTGTATCGATCGATCTGAAAGATGCATATTTCCACATTCCTATGAATCGGAGTTGGCACAGGTTTCTGAGATTTGCGTTTCAGAATCAAGTATGGGAGTTTACAGTTCTCCCGTTTGGCCTGTCGACAGCTCCGAGGGTTTTCACAAGAGTGGTCCTTGCGGTGACAGCGTTTCTCAGAAAAGAGAACGTGGCGCTACACACCTACATAGACGACTGGCTGCTCAAGGCAGACTCGGCAGCCAGGTTGAACGTGGATACTGCTCTGACTCTGAAGTTACTTTCAGATCTAGGCTGGATAGTCAACGAGGAGAAATCCGAGTTGACGCCCACTCAACATTTCGTTTATTTAGGGATGTGATTCGACCTCGAGGAGGGCAGGGTTTACCTGTCAGAGCCCAGAGTGGTGTCTCTGTTAGCCATCCTCAAGAGTTTTCGAGTGGGAAACCACATTCAGGCGAGGCGGTTCCTTCAGATGCTGGGCATGATGGTCTCCATTGAGCAGGTTATCCCGTACGCTGCTCAAATGCGAAGGCCTATCCAGTTGTATCTGATGTCCCTGTGGAAACAGAGAACAGAACCCCTGTCAAAACTGGTGGCAATTTTTGGAGCCGATAATATCGCATCTTCTATGGTGGAAACAGCGTCAGAATCTCCGATTAGGGGTTTCGCTGCACCTACCACACCCCCAGCTGTCCGTCTACACGGATGCATCGCTGGAAGGGTGGGGTGCCTGCCTGGGAGAACACCAGGTCTCGGGCACATGGACTCTCTCGGAGAGTCAGCTGCATATCAATCTGTTGGAAATGATGGCAGTGGAACTGGCGTTGGAAGAGTTCCTTCCGATGATCAGGGGCAAGGTGATATTGATACGGTCGGACAATTCGACAGTAGTATCATATATAAATCGCCAAGGCGGGACCAGGTCGCCCACTCTGTGTATCAGGGTGTGGCACTTGATTCAATGGTGCAGGAATTACTCCGTTGTTTTGAAAGCAGCTCATATTCCTGGCCGATTGAACATTCTGGCGGATGCTTTGTCTCGCAGACAGAGAATCCTGCCAACAGAATGGTCCCTCAACCCTCCGGTTCTGCGACGGATCTTCGAGCATTGGGGCAAACCCAATGTGGACTTGTTCGCCACAAAGGAAAATGCTCAAATCATGACATATGTCTCGCCGATTCCAGATCCAAATGCCGTCGATACAGACGCTCTGGCGATAAGCTGGAGAGGGATGCACGCTTACGCGTACCCACCCACCATTCTTCTACCGAAGGTATTGGTGAAGGTCAGGGAGGAACCGTGTCTGGTCCTACTAATAGCGCCGTATTGGCCGAGCAGGGCGTGGTTCACGGATCTTCTAGATCTGCTGGTGGAAAATCCTGTGCAGTTGCCCGAGATTCCGAACATAATCTCCCAGGCCAAGGGACGCTTCCTACACGAGCGTCCCGAAATGTTCAAATTGACTGCGTGGATGTTATCAAACAACATTCCACGTCGGAAGGCTTTTCTCGACAGGCTGCTGATTTCATCGCGGCTGCGAGAAGGAGGTCAACCTTCAAGTCATATAACAACAAGGTTAACAGATTTGCAGACTGGTGTGAAGAAAAGGGTATTGATACCTTTCAATCCACTATTCAGCAAATAGCAGACTTTCTCTGTGAGCTGTTCTTTTCAGGACTAGCTCCCGTCACAGTTGCTGGATACAAGTCAGCTTTGGCATCAGTTATCCCTTGTCTAGCCAACAGGGATAGTCCAGAGGTGGCCCAGTTAAATGTGATGTTGAAGGGAATGAGCAATCTCCGCCCGAGACAACCGGTAGTCATTCCAGCCTGGAGTCTATCTTTAGTGCTTAATGTACTGGCCAAGCACCCTTTCGAACCGTTGCGTTCGGCTAGTCTAAAGCATTTGACTCTAAAGGCAGTCTTTCTATTGGCAGCTTCCTCAGCTAGAAGGCGCAGTGAGATCCATGCACTTTCGGCAGAGAGGAACCGATTATTGTTTCTGCAGAAGGTCTGCGTCTTCTGCCAAGAGCAGAGTTTATGTCAAAGAACCAATCTTTGAGATATCCCGGCAAACCGATCATTATACCGAAGTTAACTAGGTTTGATCGTGATGCCAGTGTCTGGTGCCCGGTCCGTGCTTTGACTAAGTACAAGAAACGGACTGACTCATTACGGTCGAACGATAGACATCTGTGGATCTGCCATAAGAAGCCTTATGGCGCCGCATCCATGGATACTATCTCTCGTTGGGTGGTCGAATGCATTCAGACTACTCACGAGATGGCGACTGGGCACCAGGTGCAAGGCGTAAGGGCACACGATGTCAGAGGAATAGCCGCCTCGACCGCCCTTTACAATGGTGTTCCGTTAGAGGACATCATGGCTGTTGCACAATGGCACTGTGAGTCCTCATTCACGGATTACTATATGAGGGATGTGTCAGACTCAGCCAATCCACTCGCTTTAGCTGTTTTGAAACGATAGTTAGTGACCACACTGCTCTTCACCCTTTTTTCACTTTGGTAAGAAAAGAACCTAAAGCAGGCATGGTCAGGCGAGAGGATGTCAACCAGATTGTGTCACTGATGGCCGAACCGGTGAATGGTTGGAGGCGGTACGTCTGAAGTCCAATTATCATAAGGTAATTCAACAAGTGAGAGTTTTTTGTATTATGTATATGTATCATGTTCATTCATCTTATATATTCATGCTCATTCCCAGGATAATACATGGAATATGCAGGGAGTAGTTAACCCTCTTGGCATATTGGTGTTTTCAGGCGAGATACATGTTCGTGAGTTCTCTCCCTTTTCTTAGGAGGAAAAAGGGGGGGGGCCGTGACGCGAATGTGATTCGGTTCCGTGAACTTGACGGTCCTTTTAGGTCTCCGTTAGTCAAGTTTGAAGTCTAAAATCTTTCTCCAAGGGGCAAAATTAGCATTTATGGCTTGCCCCTTCCCACCAGGTTACTGATCAAATCTGGTGTATATCAGAAGTAACAGAATGGAGAGTATTGATCGAAGGAGAATGAAGGAAATGTCAATTTCCCTTTCTCCGAGATCTAACAATACTCACCATTCTGTTACGGACCCAGCCTCCCAGCCCCACGGAGGCAAGCCATAGTTTTCTCTTGTTTGGTGGCTATGCAAACAATATGAGCTCTATGGTAAACGGGTACTCGGCAGTTGGGAGCCGAGTACCCGGTTCCCAGGAGTCGGTAAAGCTTTCTAAGTCTATAATCCTAGAGACGCTGTCAAGGCCAGCTGTATATCAGAAGTAACAGAATGGTGAGTATTGTTAGATCTCGGAGAAAGGGAAATTGACATTTCCTTCATTCCATCTATCATCTGACCTCGTATGACTTCATAATCAGCTCAGCGCGTGTATGATGACGTAACTATCATTACGTCACAAAGGGTTCCATATAGATTGTAAATCTGCTATTTAATAAACATGCTGTTGAATACTTTGAAACTAATTTGACTGGGCGCTGTTGCTGCCTTAGGCATCAACAGCACCCAGTCAAATTGGTTTCAAAATATTCAACAGGTTAAATGTGTATTTTTTTTTTAATTGATAGTCAGGGTGTTCAGATATCGATCGATCCCAACTTGAGCGAGGTGTGGGTGTGCATTCATATGGGTAGGTCACATACCAAATTTGATTTAGTTGCACCAACATTGACGTTGACCGAAGAGACAGATGACCAAACAGACAGATGGATGGAGGAGATTGCAGTGTCCCCAGCATTGTTAGCTAATCTGGCCAGAATGGCCAAGTGAGCTTATGCTGTGCCGACGATCCGTTTGTCTGTCTGTCTGTCTGCCATCAACTTTTTCTTTAAAC
The DNA here is from genome assembly GCA_034401795.1 of Chaetoderma sp. LZ-2023a. Lineage (NCBI taxonomy): Eukaryota > Metazoa > Mollusca > Caudofoveata > Chaetodermatida > Chaetodermatidae > Chaetoderma > Chaetoderma sp. LZ-2023a. Next base: position 127,000,681 of record CM067370.1, on the reverse strand, counting down.
GACTTCTCAACTACTGGAAGTATACACCTGTGCAAAAGTTAAGCACCAGCAAAAACAATAGAACATAGTTCTAAACATGATGGTACAACTAGGCTGCCATACTTTTTGTCCCCGCGTTAGCTGACATAATTCCAAGTACGAAATGCACATGCATGCATGACTTCACGCCGCTTGATGTCCGTGCGTGGCGGGAAACAGCACACGTGTTCAGTTATGTAAAAGTCCAGTTTGAGGTGTAGAACATTACATACAGATTTAGGCGACAAGATTAGGAATTATGTGTTCATGACCATGGTTTATTTGTACAGAGAGAATTAGCTCTTGATTGTGAACCGCTATGGCAAGACGAAGGTTAAGTGATCGTGTGAAATGGCAAATCATAGGCATGCATACCACTGGTATGTCATGCAGAGAGATTGGCAGACAGCTGAACATTAACCATACTGTAATCAGTCGTTTGATTGCAAAACATGGGCAAACTAACGAGGTGAAGGACAGGCCTAGATCTGGAAGACCGAAGAAGACTACTGCCCGTGATGATCGAGCCCTAGTACGCCTTGTTAGGAGATCTCCATTCACCAACAGCAGAGTGCTCAGCCAGCAATGGGAAACGCGCAATAGAGTGTCAATGTCTACCGTCAAAAGGAGACTGTATGCTGCTGGCATGAAAGCTAGGAGACCTGTCAGACGTCCTCTCCTCACTGCACACCACAAAGAGGAGCGTCTGAGGTGGTGCAACGAAAGAAGACACTGGAACATGAGATCCTGGAGACGGGTACACTGGTCCGATGAAAGTCGGTTCCTGCTTCATGCCACAGATGGTCGAACTCGTGTATGGAGGTCCAGACGCACGGCGTACGACCAACGTAACATCATGGAAGAAGTTCCATTTGGTGGAGGTTCTGTTATGATATGGGGGTGCATCTCATTTGATTGTAAGCTGGATCTGTTGACTGTACCTGGAACACTAAATGGACAAAGATATCAAGATTCCATACTGGATAGAGTTGTGGTCCCTCATTTTGTAAATCATGCACCTGGAACCCACCCTATATTCATGGATGACAACGCCCGACCACATCGTGCTAGAGCTGTGCATGAATACCTCCGCCAGAATGCCATCGAAACCCTACCATGGCCAGCAAGGAGCCCTGACATGAACCCTATTGAGCATATCTGGGACATTCTGGGAACCATGGTGAGAAGGAGGGATCCTCCTGTGCAGAACCTACAGGAATTAACAGACGCACTCCATGTTGAATGGCAACGAATACCACAATGGCGTATCAGTCGGTTGGTGACCAGCATGAGACGTCGTGTCCAGGCCGTCATCCAGGCACAAGGTGGATATACCCGGTATTAATAATGACAGTCTCAAACTCGTGCACAGATGTTAAACTTCGTTTTCAGACACCATTAATGACAATCTAGCCACGTGTGTCAACTGTAGGGCAATAGTTGTCAGTTGTGTCAACGTAACCATATTCAGGCCTCGTTTTCAAGTTCAAACAAAAACATACAGTGTTCCCCCACCATCATAATCAGCATTCCTCTAGTTGCATTATTACCTCTTGCACTAAGATGGATGGGTACATAAATGTTTATGCTATTGCTTTCTTCATAGCACATGAATATACCCTCGCATGTGCGTAAAAATAGGGTGGTGCTTAACTTTTGCACAGGTGTATATTTCAATTATATTTGGAAAGAATCATCTACCGGGTATGGAGATAGAAGTTTGGTCAAACGGAGCTGATTGGCCAGTGGCCATCTTGGATTTTGGCCGGTTTTTAGAAACGTCTCAAAATCGTCTCTAAAACGACGTGGGCGATCGATTGAAAACTCATGCAATATCATCTAATGCAAAAGTTATACGTAAAAAAACATGGCCGCTGTGAACCAATCAAAATGTAGGGTGTTTGGCGATCATATTGTTATTTTTATAATTTGATGGACTTTAAAGCCAAAATTGGTGTTATACTGTGATTTTGGATATTCTGATGTCAAATTTTCGATTTTCAAAACTTGGATAAACAGTTTGCCGACCATCCTAGATCTTTTTCCCGCCAAACACTCCCAAAATAAAGCAATGACAAATTTTAAATGTCCTCTTCTCGGGACCTACGGGGCCGATTTCAAGTATATTTGACAATACATTAGTGCATAGAAATCCAAGCTTGTTCAAAGGAAACCAATCAGCCAATTCGGGGTCAGGCGGCTCGAAAAGAAATCGAGGAGCATACGTTTGGGGGCGGTGTGTGTGGGGGTGGGGTGGGTGGGGCGCTCCTCATCCGCAGTCGGAGGGATCAGAGATGGCACCCCCTGCGTGGTTTGGGCCGGCTGTGCAAGGCTTCATGCATAGTATTTAGTGTCTGACCCACATTGGTGTCGTCTTGACTGGCGCAATCTCCGCGTTTGGTATGGACCCTGGACCCAGGGTTCTGGACTGGCTACCGGGGGTGGGGTGGGGGCCCATCTTGTATGGTTCCATGACGGTCCCGTCGGGCTCCGGCCTGGTGGGTACTGCTTCTGCTTCTCTGTGGCCACCTCCGGGTGGTCAAGTAGTGGTAGCTGGTCCGTCAGGCATGGGAGTCGTCTGCCAAGATGGCTCTAGTGTCTCTTCATCCAGTGACAACTCTTCGGGGTCTGGGGATGAGGAGACTGAAGAGGCGAGGTTGTTGCAACCTGAGATACCATGGATGGAGCGTATGGAGGTCGATTCCGTCCTGCGCAGAACCGCCCTCCATTTGTCTGGTTTGGCGCAAGCCATGGCAGCCGCTCCGCCCGTAGTTGAGGCCACACCGGTACCGGGCACCCGTCCAATGCTGGTTGGTTTGCTACCAACCGACACTGTGACGGGTGTTGCTGGCCAGGCATGGTACTCACGTATCTCGCCTGGTCCAGCGGCCATGCACGGGGTGCCATTGGCGCCCGTGTATGGCCATGGTTCCGCAACTACCACGGGTCCGCTCGGTTTTCCGTGCGGGTCGGCTCCATGGAACAGCCTGTTTCATGCCGTGGCGGTGGAACCGCACAGTACTGGTGGGAGACCGCTGCTGGTAGACCTGTGAACACATCAACGGGTGATGTGTTTACGGGGTGGCTTCCTCAGAAGTGGACTGGTCCGATGCTCTGGCTTGGTTAGCCAGGGTGGACCCGTCTGTGGTCTTGGCCACAGCTGAGGAAGACATGTCTCGTCCGTTGGTGGCATCCATTTGGACGGGGGTCTTTCCCGCGGCTCGGATCCAGTCCTTTGGACTGGATTCCAGGTTCAAGGAGTTGCTGGAGGCTATTCATGCCAATCAACTCACTACGATGAGCCAGCTCCCTACAGCCTCTAGGGAGGTGCGGGAAAGGTGCCATATCCCCAGGGGTGGGGAGTACGAGCGCTATGGAGGGGTCCCAATGGTCACTGAGGATGACCTTTGTGTTCTTGGCATCCAAAGTGCAGGAGCGGGTGGCCCCGCTCAGGCACTTGTGGACAAGAGCCAGGCACACTGCGATGAAGTCCTCTCCCTCTGCGATGAGGGGGTGAGGGCAGCTGTGAACTCTGTCAGTCACTCGTATCGCTTGCTTCGGTCGGTGTGGGCTGAAGCTGTGGCAAGCCATGCTGTGCTACCTGCTGCGCTTTCGTGCATCAACGACAGCCTTGTGCTGTCAATGAACGCACTGGCCAGGGTGCAGGCCTGCGCGTGTTGCCAAGTCTAGGAGGCAGAAGGTCATTGAGGCTTGACCATATGCGTCCGGCTTTGGCTGTCAGGGAGCGTTTGCTTGGAATGCCCCTGAACAGCCCAAGCGTCTTCGGTGGCCAAGCGCGGACCATCCTAGAAGACACGGCCAACATTGCGTGGTTGGTTAGCAGTGAACTTGCAGCTGGAGCTAGTGCGTCAGGCGCATGCACTAGGGACTGTAGTGAAACCGCTAGCTGCTCAGCTTTCCTCCAAGAAGTAGAAGCGTAAGAGCAAGGCAAAAGCCAAGCCAGCTCCTACTGCTCTTGCTGGACCTTCTCAGCCACCTGTGGCTAAGAAGGCGAGGAATGTTGTGGAGGCCCCTGCCAACCCTAGTGGTGGCCCTGATCGCTCAAGAGGCGGTAAGGGCAAGGGGAAGTCCTCCAAGGGCGGAAAGAAGGGAGCAGATCGTACCTGAGGATATGTTAGCTCCCTTCGTATCCGTCTGGACCGCGCCTGTGCAACAGGAACAGCGGTGCCAGTCAGACCAGTCAAACCAAGATCAAAAGGGTTCTCTCTCGTTAAGAGGGGGGGTGGGTGGGAGGAGCAGATCGCGAGCCAGACAGCCTCATTACGCGTCAATGCGCCTATAGTGGGTGGAAGGCTTATGCGTTTCGTCGAGGCTTGGCGAGATGTGCTATCAGACAGTCTGGTCCTGGGATGGATATCTCAGGGGTACATGCCAGAGTGGTGGGATTTCCCACCACAAAATGTGTCTTTGGCACCTGTCTGGACTTCCGTACCAAGGGAGCCAGACAAGTTAGAAGCCATTCAAAACGAAGGGAGCAATAAAACAAGCAAACCAGAACACTCTAGGCTTCTATTCAAATACATGTATGTTCCTTGTCCCCAAGAGCACAGGGGTTTGGAAACCTGTACTTAATCTCAGGCCATTGAATTGGTTTATCCATACGCCTCGGTTCAAGAAGGAAACTGAGGTCGGTAATGGCAGGATTGAGGAAAGGAATGTGGTGTGTGTCAATCGATCTGAAAGATGCATATTTCCACAGTCCAATGAACAGGAGTTGTCACAGGTTTCCGAGGTTCGCGTTTCAGAACCGTGTTTGGGAGTTTGTAGTCCTCCCATGTGGCCTGTCGACAGCCCAAGGGTGTTCAACAGAGTGGCAAACCGATCATAATACCAAAGCCAACTAGGTTTGATCGTGATGCCAGTGCCTGGTATCTGTGCTTTGACCAAGTGCAAAAAATGGACGGACTCTGGTCAAATGATCTAACAATACTTACCATTACATTACGGACCCTGCCTCCTAGCCCCACAGAGGCAAGCCATGAGTTGTCTCTCATTTGGTAGCTATGCAAACAATATGGCGTCTCTTGGTGGCGGGTACCCATTTGTTGGGAACCGGGTACCCGGTTCCAGGAGCCTGTAGAGCTTTCTAAACCTGAAGATTCTTAGGGCACACCTTCAACTAAGTTGTTTATCAATAAGTAATGTAATGGTAAGTATTGTTAGATCTCGAGAAAGGGAAATGGAATTTTCCTTCAGTCGTAGACAGCAACATCGTCCACCAAAATTGTGGAAAAATGTACACCACTTTCTTTGCTATTGACAGAGTAAAAGATGGAATAATGACATCAGAGTAGTAAGGGTTAAATAATGTCAAAAGTCAGTAAATAAAATGCAAGTGGAGATTTTGTAAACAATGTTGCTGTAAGCAGCTTAGCCGTTGCTCTGTTAGATAGCAACAATTTACGGCAGCATCGTAAGATTGTAATCAAAATCTGAAGATCAGTTATAATATGGCACTGTATGACATACATATGTAATTACATGAAAGCGAATGAAGATGATGAATTGTCTAATTTCAGTGTTCTAGAGATTAAGGAAGTTCATTCTCCATTGAATTATATACATGTACATTTACCATAATATTAACCCTTTAACCCGCAAATTTGTTCCTGAAAATTTATAGTTTCTCATAGAAAATGTTCATTTGCAGACCAACCGAAGATTATTTTATAAAATTTACCACTCCTATGACTGGCTTGGTTATCAAGTCAGTCATTCCAGTGGTAAATTTACCAAAATAGTCTTCGCTTATTCTGCAAATGGACATAGCTCAAGTAGAAGTAATTTTTGGCCGACATGAGCATTAAAGGGTTAATGTTATATGTGAATGTATATTTTGCCTGACTTCTAACAGAAGCATGAATAGTGTGCATGCATGTGTAAAAATGTCCATTTGTGTGCATGCACGCGTAAACATGTGCGTGCATGCATGCTTGTGCGCCTGTAGACCATACAAGTAATTTCACATGCAGTTTTATATGAATCCCATAAATTATGCCTATATTAATGTTACAAGTACATTTGTCGTATTATTTTTGTGTAAATAAATATCACAAGTAATTGTGATAAACGCAGACTGAAAACTGGGTTAAATTTGTTTCAAATATTAGTTTAATTCATTTATCCAAGTAAATGTTTATTTTAGAATCAATTTAAGTAAATAAAGTGGATTCATTTCAGCACGCATTTCATGCTAAAGGTGCCATAATAAGAATAACACAGTTGAACGAATATCTGAACAATTTTGTCACATCTGTTAGGGATCTGGGACCTGTTTCTTCCCACCTTTTGTAGAAAATCTGTTTATATAACTTAGGCCCTTCAGCTTACACAGGCTTTTTCATTTTGAGTTCACTCTTGAGATACTGTTTGAAAATCGGCTAAATATAAATTATGCCGTTTATAGGCAGCAACTACTTTCATGCAAAGGGATTTCAAATTAATGATCCATGTGTTAAGACTAGCATGGATGTTGTGTTTAACGCTTAAACACTTATATCAGCCAAAAACAGCTTCTGCAGTGGTCTTGAGAAATGTCCATTTGCAGACCAAGAGATTAATTTTTTTAATTGACCACTGGAATGACTGGCTCGATAAGCGAACCAGACATTCCAGTGGTAAATTTTCAAAAAGAGCGCTTGATCTGCAAATGGACATTTTCTATGAGAAAATAATTTTCTTGAAGAAATTCTATGGCTTAAAGTGTTAATCACAATTTGTGTACAGTGTTCATCAGCTGATCAGCTTTTACCTCCTGTGATTCCATTGTCTCAATTTCAAGTCATCTACAATTATATACAGGAGGGATGCTGAATATTTTATAACTAATTTCAACAGCTCCAATTAAAGTAGATTAAAAAATATTCAAAAGAATATTCCTGTGATGGTTAAATACCTGAAATTGTTAAAAATTTTGGAACTAATTTTACTGGAACTTGTTGCTGCCACAGCTCCCATTCACATTAGTTTCAAAATATTGAGCCAAATACTCCTTACATGTACATCATCAAATGGAATTTGTCATTGCTGGTTGTACGGTTTAATTGTCTGCCTGCTGAGCTTTTTGAGACGACATATTCCAAGTCTTATATCTCTGGACCTGCTAAATAATTTGAAAACAATTTGACTGAAAGTTGTTGGTGGCTTAGCCACCAATAAGCCACCAACAACTTTCAGCAGAGCTCTATATAAGCAGGGTTGTTATTACACCACAAAAACATCCATTACCGTTCAATCACTACTTGCTAAATCAATTATCTGCATTTACATATAGCTATCAGAATAAGATTTTTATGCCTGCATACACACCTCCCCATGCCTATTCCTATTAATATGGACCCTCAACCATGCTACTGGTTAAGTCCATCTCCAGCATACTGACAGCTATAGACTGGCACCAGTCTATACTTACCCCATAGTGACGCTTGTCACTAAGAGCGCTTGCGCATGCGCACTGGAGCCCAAATAGGAAACCTGCACAACTGCACAAATATTATCAGAAAGTTTTTATAGCTTTGCGCTGTGTCAGCTTACACTTGAAGGACTTCCTCACGCTAAGATATGCCTATTATGAAGTCTATCCTACCAAAATTATGTTTTTGGAACTATTTCGTGGTTATATTGAACTTTATAACTATGTATATAGATGTTACCGGTTTTCGTGGGTTTCGTTTTCGTGGTAACAACTTTAACATGCCTAAGTCATCATCATATAAAAACACTATTACTCCAGTGAACCCTTAATCACTTTCAGTTAAAAGAAAAAATAGTGCGTTCTTGTTTCGTGGTAACTTAATTACTATGCCTATATCATCATCATCACATTAATTCTCTAGCCTTTAACCAAGAGCCCTTATCAATTTACCTCTATATTATTATAAAGATTATCATTTATCCCTATGCAAGTTTGTTTTCTTGTCGGTAGGGATTTTGATTTCTAATTTGAACTTTCCCGCCTTTTTAGAAGTGCGTTTTATGTTTCTAGTCTTCATTTACGATTTACTAAGCGGTATGCTTCATTTTTACGCTTTTTTCGTTTTTAGGAGTCTGCTAAGGATATCGTCTGCTATTAAGGAAGCTAAGAAACAGAATATTTCTTCATGTTCTGACGATAGCCCGAAGGCTAGCGGGCGTTCCCGCAAATGGGGGAAACCGATCCCTCTAACCTCCATGCAGGTTAAGAAATCTAAGCAGAAGTCTAGAGCGACTAAGCTCTCGAAGGTGGGCTCATGTAGTGCACAGGGTCAAACCCACATAAGACTTGAGGGTGACGGGCATAACCCACAAGCCGTAGTGGCGGAGGCTGAGGCTGACGTCCATAAGGTACTTATGCTAATGCCAATTTTTCGATAAGAAAAAAGAAATCTATGCAGCAGTCTAGAGCGACTAAGCTCTCGAAGGTGGGCTCGTGTAGTGCATGGGGTCAAACCAACATAAGACTTGAGGGTGACTGGCATAACCCACAAGCTGTGGTGGCGGAGGCTGAGGCTGACGTCCATAAGGCTGGTACTTATGCTAATGCCAATTTCGCGATAATACCGGTCGTCTAGGTTCTTTGTAGATCACCCATTGCCAAGAATTCAATTCCTAGTCTTGCTAGTTCTTCCGGTTCCGTTGTGGTGGACTCGGGTCCTCTGGACTCGGGTTTACTTCCTTTTTCCATTTTAACTTCCGGTTTAGCAAGACATCCGGGTCTTCAGGATCCGGTTCTTTCTTCTCTGGCGTCCGTTTCCGGTAGGACTTCCGGTTTGGCAGGAAATCCAGGTCATCAAGAGCCGGTTATTACTTCCGTTCCGTCCGTTTCCGGTATGTCTTCCGTTTTTGTAGGGCATCCGGGTCTTCAAGATCCGGTTCCTAGTTCCGTTTCCGGTTTTAGCAGCACTTCCGGTGATGCCGAATATCCTGGGTCTGTGGACTCCTATTATTTTTCGTCTTGCAGTAGAAGCGCTTCCGCTTCCGATTTGGATTCCTGTCTGTACACTTCCGCTTCTGTTTCTAGAGGTGTACTTCCGGGTTGTTCAGACTCGGATAGACTTCTGTCCTCAGGACAGGGGTTACTTCCGTTTTCTGGATCTACCTCCGTTCTTTCCATATCCTGTCTGACTTCCATTTTTGCGTATTTCCGGTTCCTTTGTTTATTCTGTTTTTTTACTGTACATCCGGGTTCAGTTTCCGGTTGTCTTCTTCCGGTTTGCGCATTTCCGTTTCCTATTTTTTCCCTTCCGGATTCGTACATCCGGGGATAGGGTCATTACCGGTTTCATGGTGTTCTATGATTAACTTCCGGTTCTGTTTTCCTTTTTTGGATTTCCGCTGATAGCTCTTACTGAGTTTCCAGGTTAGTCTTATTTCAGTAAGTGCTTTTAAAATCAGAATGTTTAATCGCTGAAAATATTAATTCTGAGACATTGCCAGTCTTGAAGTCTCTCTTGAAATTGTAGATATTCAGCATTTATTCTTTTATCAGTGAAACATTTCAACGTAATTAAAGACTGTCTGTATTCTACGCATGTCTAGATATCGCAATTAAAATTAGTTTTTAATTTCAGCCAACTTTAGATGGCCAGGTGTCTTCGGGCCATTCAGCCTTTTTTCGCACTCTTTTTTTCCTCTTATGTCGGCAGGTTGACATATTTATTTTATCCAAAGGGTGTTATTTTCTTGAAGAAAATCCCTGTTTCTAGCGTAATTCTTAGTCTAATTCTGACAGGCGCTGAAAGGAATAGTTTCAGTAGTGGATTCATAGGGAAGAGAATGGCTCTAAGATTAATGATTACAAGAGCTAGAAAATGCTGAGAATAGAGAAATAAGATTATGGTGAAGGAAGAAGGAATAAAAGCCGAGTTTTTTCTTCTGCGTTGTTACAGTCATGGTTTAGGTGAGTCTTTTTGCTTAGATTTTATAACGCCTCTGTTTTTCAGCGTTTTGATTTGTGTTTTCATCCCGTAGTGTTTAATCATAATCAAGTATTAGTGTTTTGTGTACGTATTTAACATCCAGATCCGGGATTCATTATCATTCTCAATCGTTCCTTTTATTAGCATATCAATCTCAATGACATCCGTTTTTACATGATGATAATATTGGTTCTAAGTCTTTAATAATAATGAGTAAGATAAGTATAGGTCTCTTCCTTCATCCTCTGCTCCTCTCCTGCTAAAGTTTTCTTCTAGTCATGTTCTCCTTCCTCTCTCTCTCTTTCTGTCTTTTCTTTTTTCCCTCCTCTGGGGTTTCCCCGTATTTCATCGTCTATCTGTCCTATCCAGGGATCTTCTGGTCGTGTTCTTTCCTCTTCATCTTCCATTCTTCTTAATTCCTCTCTTCCTCCTTCTTCCTCTTTTGATCATTTTGATCTGATTGTTTCTGTCATTCACTCTTTTGACTTGAGTTTCTAATTGTTGATTAAGGTCTGGTTTTTTCATTGTTTTGTGTTTTTAGGGATTCGTCCCTTGTTCGTTCTTTCATGTCAGCTTTTTTCTCTATTCTTTCCATGTCCTCTGGTCAGGATGTTGTATCTGTTCACATTCCTTCTGATCAATCTTTTTCCTTTTCTGATTCTTTACGTGTTTCTAACCTAGCTTTCCATTTGAACTGTTGATTCTATGGCCTCTGGTGACTCTTCACATCTCTTTTCTTCTTCATCTCCTAATCCTTCTTATTCTTTTATTCCCTAGTCGGTCAGGGCTGAGGAGATTTTGTCCAGTCAGGGTCTCTTCGGATGACTGGTCCCTGTCTCTCTGGTGGATTTATTAGACTCTCTCTTCTTTTTAAGGACGAGTTTTCTATAGACATTCCTTCTTTTGTGTCTGCTCTTTCCTCTTAATTCCTTTTTCTTGTCTCCTCTGGTCTTTTCAATTGACAATTTGGTCATTCTCATGTTAGTTTTCTTTGTGAATTATGTTAATGTTAAGGAATTTATACATACATGAGAGCATTCAGCCTAGGGTAGGTTTTCCTACCCTGTCATTAAATCTTAGTAAAATGATCTCTATTAACTCTGAAACATTCATATCTGCATTAATTTTAATTTAACAAGGGGGTATGTCATGATTAAATCTCTGGATTCTTACTCCCAAGTCAAGATGGAGACAATCTCCCAGATCTTTTCCTGTCTAGATCAGGTTATGTGGTCGTTTCCATTGACCATATGACGCCTTCTTTCATGTTTTCATTTACCCTTCTGTCAGTAAATTCCTGAGTTTTGCTTACTAAGATCGAGTTTGGCAGTTTCGTGTCATGTTTTTTGGCCTGACCATGGCTACTTTTCTTTTTCTCGCATAGTCTCAGCCGTGGCAGAAATTTTCACCGTCGTTCTATCCATCTTCACGTTTATATAGACGATTGGTTAGTAAAGTAAGTCTTCTTCAATTCTCTCAGGAATTCTTCCAGAGGTTTGCAGTCTGGCATGCAACCTAGGGTGGATTTTAAATCTAAGCCTAGTTCCATCTCATATCCTTACGTATACATGTAGGCGTTTCTTTCGACCTGGCCTGGTGTCTAGTCTTCCCCTCAGATCCAAGGATAGAGGCTTTATCAGTGGCAATGGAATTCCTGTCTACTCCCATGGTAAGAGCAAGATTCTTTTTAAGAGTGATAGGACTGATGGTCAGCGTAGAGAAAGTAATTCCTTGGGCGGCGCTGATGAGAAGACCCTTCCAAATGAATTTAATGTCCCTTTGGAAGCAGTCAGTCCACTCTATTTACCATCAGATTCCCATCAGAGAACATTTGATCCCTCATCTAGATTTTTGGAGAGATCGTTCTCTCCTTCTGATGGGTGTTCCACTGGTAAAGTTCTCCCCTCAGGCGATTATCTTCACAGACGCTTCCCAGGAGGGTTGGGGAGCAGTCTGGGACTCCATGTCAGTTTCCGGCCTTCGGTCCCTGGAGGAGTCGATAGCACATATCAACATTCTGGGGTTGTGGGCTGTCACGAAGGCTCTCCTTTCATGGTCAGATCTTGTGATAGGTCTCAAAGTCTCGATTCAATCGGACAATTCGACAGTGGTGTCTTATATCACAGGCAGTCTGAATTTTCTGGCGGACCAACTGTCACGTCCCAGCAAGTTCGCCCACACAGAGTGACAGTTAAAGAAGTCGGTTGTCAGAGCGTTTTTCAGTCTTATGGATCGTCCTCTAGTAGATCTGTTTGCGACCTTTCTGAATATCCAGATCTCCTCTTACATGTCTCATTGTCCGGACAGTCAAGCCCTGGCAGTGGATGCTCTGTCTCAGTCCTGGACAGGAATGTTCGTCTATGCCTTCCCTCCAACAATTTGATGCCGTTAGTCTTGAAGAAGGTCAAGGACAAGATTGCGAGGTTCTTCTGATAGCTCCCTTTTGGCCCAAGAGGATTTGGTATATAGACCTTCTAGATCTTCTGGTAGACTTCCCTCGTCTTCTTCCAGTATCCCAGGGGCTTCTATCTCAAGTAAGAGGTCTTTGTGTGCATCCAAATCTAGAAATTTTAAATTTGTGCGTTTGGAGAATCTCGAGTCTGAGGTCCTCGAGAAGAAGGCTTCTTCAAGATCTCAGGAAATTATTGACTCTGCCAGAAGGGAATCGACCTGTCGAGTTTACAAGGGTCGACTTAAAATTTTTTGGGTGTTTGATTCTTTACATTTGTCAGCTAATACGGTCAGGGGATATAGATTTTCTCTGGCGTCTTCCCTTCCTTGTCTTCTGAATGCTGATGTCAAGGATACTAAGACTTAATAGTTTTATTAGAGGTCTAGGTAATATTCGTCCTCCGATTGCTAAGCCTTTACCTTCCTGGAATTTGGCTTTGTTTCTTCAAGTTTTGGCAGGTAGCCATTTTTAACCTATTTCTTCTATCAGTATTAAGATTTTAACTCTATGGCAGCAACAACTTCCAGTCAAATTAGTTTCAAAATATTCAACAGCTTAACTGTATGATTGCTTTTATACGAAATTGCCCAGCTATAGTTGGCGCCTCTATGACCGAGCGTATATACCGAGGCGGGCACGCTAGGATTTTTCTGATTGGTTGAAATGTAAATCATGACAGCCATCATAGGGTATAGAAATGTACCAACATTTAGCTACTAAAGCCTGAATATCTTTCTTTAGCAGCATGATAAAAAGCTTATAATTACCTGCATAGTTTATGAGTGACATATTAGATCACCTGAATAGCTATTAAGAGATGGGGTTAGTTATCCTTTAAATTCAAATTCATTTTATGTTTTAGCATGTTTGAAGCATTATTTTGTGGACAGAAAAGGAAATGGATAATAGGCAGTCATTAGCCCTCTAACCCTTCACATACCTGTGTCTCCATTTAAAAAAACACAATCTGCAAAGCTGCTGAATGTATTTAACCCTTTAATGACTAAATTTTGTAAAAATATTTTCTTATTGAATGTCTATTTTCAGACCAAGTGAAGATTATTTTTGAAAATTTACCACGAATGGCTGGCTCGTTTACGGCGCCAGTCATTCCAGTGGTAAATTTTCAAAAATAGTCTTCTGGGTCTGCAAATCAACATTTCTGAAGACCACTGAAGAAGGCGTTTTTGGCTGATATGAGTGTCAAGGGGTTAAGTACATTCAACAGGATATTTCTTGCATCATTAACAATTTGACCTTTCTGGCCTGTACAGGTTAAAGGGTTAAGCCTGTATTGAAAAGTGTCTGAAAGTGATCTGGTAGATTTAAGATTTCCAATTTATTCACAAAATTGTGTTGTTAGATGGACATACATACAAATGTACATGTAGTTTAAAAGATTTGGTTACAGTTTAATTGTGTTAAATTATTTAATGAATTCAAATTTATCAGATAAAAAATTGCAGCTTGTGTCCATTTGCGCTACACTTTAGAAGTAAACACTTCTATTGTCATGTTCTGTGTCTAGAAAATACAATTGATCACATTCCAGAAGTATTTAGAAAGCTACCTTCATTTCACATGTCCCATTTAATATTGCCATTTTCACAGTTATTCTGTTGTAAATCAAGTTTTAATTACATGTAATTTCAGGCTTTGACAACTATCTGCCAGAAAGAGAGGCAGTCATTTTCTGCATTCTGTCTTCTTCATTCATGACATTGTTATTTTTTTGGTTAAATGAACATGGGTCTTTTTACACCCCAATGTCTAAGAGGGGACTCCGCTATTCAAGCTTAAACGGAACTGGCACTTGTAGACATGTACAAATGTACTAGGCTTTGCATACACGCTGTCTATAGGATCTGTTCTGTATGACTAACTAAAATGGTTCAACCTCTGTTTTCCCAGGAAATGTACTTGTTTCAATGGAGCTACTATGTGAGAGACATGCTGAATATCTTGAAAACAATTTAACTGGAATCTGTTGCTGCCATTGGCAGCAACAGATCTCAGTCAATGTGTTTTCAAAATATCTAGCAGAATTTTTCATATATGATGTAGTCAATTGATCATCTCATGACAAAGAGATGTAAATACAGCATGAAATGGGCTAAAGAGGAAAGCGCTCAAAACTCAGTTTATTTTTTAAAGTGTTTAATTTTGGAGTTTATAATGTTAAAGTTTATTCTTCAATTGACCTCTGTGGATTAAAGAATTAAGAATAAACCTGCATATATATATATTTAGATAAAGCTTCGTTCAATTTGTTCCTATAGTTAAGTTAGTTATATTCAATTCCTCAAACCTTCACATTCAAATAACATATGGTGGCGTCATTTATAAAAATTTAATTCTTCACACTGGTTGATATTATTAATCTTTTATGAATCACTAACATTGAGTGGGATAGGAGTGAACTCGGCTGAGTTACCATATAGAATGAAACGGAAATAGTTTGTGGATATAAATTTATATTAAAGTGTGCAAATATAGGCATTTAAATAATAGATAGTTTTATGAATAGAAGTTAAACCCTAATGGGCAAAAATGAATAGATTTTTTTTTAGCTGACTGAATGCATTTGTTATTATTTATCATTTTGGCTTTGATTTGGGAATAAAGAACTAACATGAAAGGTACCAAACTGTGATGGGCTCTTCTTGAGTTTGAAATTTCTAACTGTCAAATTTTGAATGGTGCTTTAAAAATATTTATTCAATGGAAATACTAATGGGATGAGTGATCAATGAACTAGAGGAGCTATGATAAATTTATGGTAAGGTCAATGGATGTTAAAAGCAAATATATATTTTGCTGATCTATATATGAATATATATTTAAGTTATTATTTATTTAATTTATTAATTTAATGTAGCTCATTCAAAGAGACCTGTGACTGCTTGACCAATGAGATCTGCTCGGACATGACACATAATCCTATTTCCTGCAAATGATAATTGTTACATGTTGAAATCTGGCTGATTATTTTGAATACAATTTGACTGAATTTCAGTCAGATTGTCTTGAAAAAGTTCAACGAATGTAGTATTTAAATCCCTTAAAACCCACTCCTCTGATTGTCAGGATGAAATACGTTAGAAAAGTGGTTATTTATTATCATTTTTGCATATTAACCCTTTCATTGCTGGATTCAAACTCCACTTCAATGCAACTACGCAGATGGAGTTTTTAGCCGTTTAACACTCAAGCCGGCCAAAAGTGGCTTCTGCAGTGGTCTTGAGAAACATTGATTTGCAGACCATGAGAAAATTTATCACTGGAATGACTACCTAGATAATCGAGCCAGTCATTCCAGTGATCAGTTTTCAAAAATAATCGTACTTTGGTCTACAACTATACATGTACATGAAAACATTTTCTATGAGAAAAAAATGAAATCTACTTGAACGAATTTGTGGGTTACAATATTTTGTGGTTGCATGGATTTCAAACTACTGTTAAACAAATGATCACCGAACATTTTCTATTACCCTATAAGGGTAAATAAAGTTGATAAATTTGATCTGAAATGAGAATGATTTTGAGATATTCTACATATATTTGTACCATACATGTACATGTATAAGCAGATTTATTGCCAAATTTTATCTCCAATCATGTGGGTGCAATGCATAGGATGGGTTGAGACTGGCAATCGGCATGTTGATCTGATAATCGTCCGTCCATCTGTCCATTTGTCTGTAATTATTACCTACCAATTAATGCAACCCCTTAACAGTTTATTTACTATTCTTGTGAAAGTAATTGGGTAACCCTTTAACACTATATCAGTCAAAAACAGCTTCAGCAGTGGTCTTGAGAAATGTCCCATTTGCAGACCAAGAGAAGACTATTTTTGAAAATTGACAACTAGAAGGACTGGTTCGATAACCGATAACTGGGCCAGTCATTCTAGTGGTAAATTTTCAAAAATGGTCTCTTAATCTGCAAATGAACATTTTCGATGAGAAAATTGAATTTCTTAAAACTAATTCGAGGGTTAAATGGTTAAATAAGTTTGAACATTACCACTTAAATGTGCGTTATAATTACACATGCTGTGTAACAGTTTTAGTTGAAATCTGTCAGTATGGTACATGTATGCATCAGAATTAGAGCCCTTCTGAAAAATTTTAAGCTATCCATCCGTTTTGTGTCCGCCTGGCCACATTGATTAATATTTTTTTAAACTGATCAAAGTTAAAAAATAAAAATGATCCCCAAAAACAGAAGGGTCAGTAATGTGTGATAATGATTGTCTTGCCTTATTTTTGGATTGTTTACATTAAATTATGGCAGCATTCTACAATGTACATTGTACTTTTATTAGATAGATTACACCCGACTCAGAATCCGAACATCTCATCAAGTGACTGAGTATTTAGCCACTCCTGCGGACAACCTCTTAGAAAGAAGGACACCAAGGGCTGTATTCATGAAGAGAGCGTAGCTTACACCCGGGCATAAAGTAGAAACAAACAAATGAGAATGGCGTATTTAAGCCGTGTTGGATGCTTATGCCCTAGTTACGACTCTTCTAGGGCATAAGCCCTTTTCGTGAATACGGGCCACATTTTACTTAATATCCCCGTTAATGCCATTTGAATTCATTTAGTGATATGTGAGAAGCAATGCTTAAGCAACCACTATATATAAAAAGAAATACAGAATATTGGGCTCTAAAGAGATCAATTGAAAATAAAACTTCGCTGAAAGATTAGCAATTTTCCCGGTTTTAGCACTATCTATGACTGTACAAGGCAGTTCACAAATGATTCAAGCCTATTAAAATGATGACTATCAATATTTTCCTAAAAATGAATATTCCAAAATTTTGCCCATGGTCTTTGAGGAAATGAAAAATACATCTAATTGTCTAGCACCACCTAACTTCACATGCTAATTTCTGATGGTTGGCTGAATAGCGTTACTTGCTGATCAGCAATGTGTGTACACAGGATGCTACATGTTACTGACATTGTGTGCACATGTATGACGTGTGATTACTGTATTCTGCGGCTGTAGTAGTAGTAGAAACATCCTACAGCTGCAATCAGTCCTTAATCTTCGCTTTTGCCCACTGTTTCCTGACTCAGCCGAAATTCTTAGTTTCCTCAGGTCCATTCTTGACTTGAGTGTACCGACTCCTGCTTTCTTGAGGTCACCTCGTTGCACACTTAGCAGATTTATGAAATGACGTCCTCTCCTGGCTTTGTATTTACTGGCTCTGAGTAGGGCGAATTCCAAGTTGTGCTGGTGTCTCTTCTGGCATCCTTAGCACATGGCCAAACATGGACCATCTTTGCTGGGTGACATTTACAGAGAGTGGCGATGTATTACACATCTTGTATAGTGCATCGTTGGAAGTTATGCTGTCTGGCCATCGGTGTCCAGTGATGGTGTGTAGGTGTTTGCGGTGGCAAGCATCGAGTTTGTCTAGCGCTGCCTTTGGACCTGCCCAGCTATTACAGTTATACAGCATCAAGGATACACAAGTTGCATTGTTTAACATAGCCTTTTTATCAAGGGCATCGTTGATCTACGAATCCATAGCTTCCAAAAGGATGGTTCGCCGCCACGTAGTGGATCATAATTTTCTTTAGTTTCAGGTTTCGTAGATAGGTATATGTGGGTGAACTCTGTTTTGGATTGATTCATAGAGGTTCTAAATTTTTAGTTTGCTTGCAGCTATTGGGCGAAGTTTGTCTTGGGGTTTCTTCTCGTCTATGAAATCCACATCGTCGGCATATTCCATCTCAAGCGGCATACCCGATATTGACACTGGGGGTGTTCGGTTTTGTGGAACTTTCCATCATGGATTTCAATGCAGCAGCAAGTTAACAGGTGAAAAGCACCAGAGATAGAACATCTCCCCGTGGAGAGCCGATTGATGTCTCAAACGCTACAGACTTCCTGACTTGACTCATACTCTCAGCTTGATGTCTGCAAGCAGTAGTCTCACTAGTCGCAGCTCATCTTCATTACAATTCGCCTGGCATAGTACATCTAGCATCTTTGAGCGTTTGTGTGTACATGTTATCAATTAATACAAGACCCGCATTGAAATGGAAAATTGAAAATGACTGGTACATATAATTATGTGTAGTCTACTTTGTAACCTTAAAATGCCTTCCAAAAGTCATTAACTCAGTTTTCATAGCAATGGAGTATAATGACACAAACAATGTACATGCAGCACTGTATAGTCCAAAGACATACATGATCATGAACTATAATGTTTCGGCAGTCCATTAGACATGTGCTTTTGGGTAAAAAACCCCAAAACTAGCCTCTGCTGTGGTCTTAGGCAATGACCATTTGCTGGTTGGGAGAAGACAATATTTGAAAATTTATCAGTGCAATGACTGGCTCAGTAACTGCGGTAACAGCCAGTCATTCCAATAGTAGTTTTTAATAATAATCTTGTCTTGGCCTGCAAATAGCCATTCAACTCAACTAAGTAAAACCTTTGGATTTCTTGACCAATCATGACCTTTAAAGAATTAAGACAAGATTATAGCCACTCTGACTTTCAATGTCGTTGAAAGGGATAGATCTATACAGTCAAACCAACTGTATTAACCCTTTGGCCCTCGAATCTTTTCAAGAAAATGTCCGTCTGCAGGGCAAAGCATATTTTTGAAAACTTATCACTGAAATAACTGGCGCAGTTATCGAGCCAATCATTCCATTGAAAAATTCTCAAAAATATTCTTCTCTTGGTCTGCAGGAGCAATTTTTGGTCATCTTGAGCACTACATGTAAATGTTTAAAGCTGGTGCGACATGTTAAAATAGTCAACCCTGGGCAATATCCGCAATATAGTGGAACCGATGCATGTCCATTTTCGGTACCTCACCATTAAGATTCCTGGTATTGATAACGTCAAGAATGACCCAACTAATCTCTCCTATCCATTCACTCAATATTGAAATTCTCATTCTGCCCCTGAAGTGAACTGACGTGACTGCCATGCGGACAAAGCAGGGTGGTTGCTCTGCTGTTGTCAGTGCCGCTGTCTGTTGTCTACCTGTACAACTTTCGCAAAAGTAATTGAGAAGATCGATGTATTGAGTGATTGGTTTTACAATCAGCTTAGAGACATTAGTTGGGTCACTTTGAAAGCATCCATACCAGGAATTCCAAATGGCAAGTTACCGAAAATGGACAAGCATTAGTTCCTGTATTCTACTGATTATAATGCACAGGTCTGAAAATGTTTAAAATACCATAATAACTCTAAGAGACCAGCTTATATTCCCCAATACAATTATACAGTACATTTTAACTTCCATTAAGAAACCACCTGCTTTAAGTGACCACCTTTTAATCGTCCATTGTGTGGTCTCAATAAGGTCTGACTGTGCGAGGCTGAGTACTCACGTTTTCCTTTTATTCATGCCAGCCTCTTAAGTTCTCCATCCATCCATATTTTTCTTTTCACATTCAGTCACCAAAACTTGTTTAAAAATTATTTTAACCCTTTAACTCTTGAGTTTGTTCAAGAAAATTTCAATTTTCTCATAGAAAATGTCCATTTGCAGACTAAGAGAAGACTATTTTTGAAAATTTACCACTGGAATGACTGTCTTGGTTATCGAGCCAGTCATTTCAGTGATAAATTTTCAAAAATAGTTTTCTCTTGGTCTGCAAATGGACATTTCTCAAGACCACTGCAGAAGTCGTTTTTTGGCCAATGCGAGTGCTAAAGTGTTAATTAATGGGTACACAATTGTAATTTTTTTTTATTCCAATTCACAACCAAAATTTTAATTTTGTCAACTTAAAGCTAAGATTCCGTTAGCGTGTATCTCTATCTATATCCGATTATTCAAATGCAGTCATTCCATTTGTGCGTATATATTTCAGTAATTTACAAATAACATGTAATCAGGGAGTGTGATTAATAGGTGAAGTGACCAGACCAATGGTCATCATTCATTGAGTTAGTGATATTTCATTTTTACTTATTCCATGGAATCAGTCACTCATTGTCACCGCTATAATCTTCAGTGCCTGTTACAACAGAGATCATAGCCAAACACATTTTAGGCTACATGTACATGTATACAATCTAGACATTCTTTTCTTAAACGCACAGTAAGTGAGCTATTGTTGATTATTTCGAAAACAATTTGACTGAATCTCCTAAAGCTGCAATGATTTCCAGTAAAATTCTTTCAAATATACATTATATTTACATATTAAAATCAGGTTCTTTGGTATTTGGGAAAGAAGAGGGTTTTTGATGAAAATGGCTTTTATCTTTTTCAGTACTTAGTGGGACTTTCACCACAGATTCAGTGAAAGTAGATTACGGTACTAACACTACAGGGTGCATTATGGGATAGGTGTAGAGGACAATTTGGGTGGTACTAACTGTCTAAGATAGGATGAATGTCCTGTTGGATCCTGTTGTGTTGTGGTTCAGTGACCACTTAATGGCAATTTGTGTTACAACCTGCCTTCCACTGATTCTTTGATGACAAACAGATAAACCTTTTCATCAAATATATTTATATATTGAATTCATACAAATTTTAAAATTTGGAGGGAACTTGAAATATGTATTTCTCTTTTTGAAGATACGGTATATAAAGAAATGAAACAGAACATTAAGTCATACTGTCGTATATATATGTTCAATAGGATATACAAGGTAACTAAATTTTTTCTAAAACATGTTTTATTTTTTAGTTAAGCAGTTATATTCATATATTAAACAATTGAAATTTAATGACTTTAATTAAGACATTTAAAAATGAAATAATGGTTAGACGAAGTAAACTCAGGTAATGAAAATATAGTTATGTTAAATTTGATACAGATACTATGGCATAGAAAGATCAGAGAATTACGCAAGTGAGGATGGACCCGTGATGATGGATTGTAATCGTTGTAAGAGTCATTGGTTTAGCCCTTTAATGGTCAAGCCAGCCCAAACCGGCCTCTGCACTGGTCTTATGAATGTCCATTTGCAGGTCAAGATAAGAATTTTTTTTGATAATTTACCGCTGGAATGACTGGCTCGGTAATCAAGCCAGTCTTTCCAGTGGTAAATTTTCAAAAATTCTTATCTTGGCCTGCAAATGGACATAGAAATAGCAAAAACTGTAATTTTCCTGAAAAATCTTGACCATTAAAGGGTTATAAATACCTATAGTTAAGATTGTGATAAAAATATAGTTGGCTGATCTATTGACTATAATACTTTGCAGCAACAGCTTCCAGGCAAGTCAATTTCAAAATATCCAACATAATCTTGTAACTATAGTCTACAGGTAAATGAACAATTGAAATGTTTAACTGTATGGTGGGGATAGACTGTTGACAATGAAAATCGTTGGCTAAAATTGTTAAGATTTGGCTAAGAAGAAATGGAGTTGGCTAATCTATTGGCTAATACATGTACTGTAGTTCGCCAAAAGCGAAAAATGAGAAATATCCATTTACAGACCAAGAGAAGACTATTTTTGAAAATTTATCACCGAATTTGACTGGCTCAATAACCGACAGTCATTTCATTGATAAATTTTTAAGAACAAATTTTTTGGTCAACAAATGCATATTTTTTATGAGAAAATTAAAATGTTTCTTGAACAAATTTGACGCAGTGTTGACCCTTTGATAGTCAAGCCATCCAAAATCGGCCTCTGCAGTGGTCTTGATCAATGTCCATTTGCGGGCCACAAGAAGACTTTTTGAAAATTTACCACTAGAATGCCTGGCTCGATAACCGAGCCAGTCATTCCAGTGGTAAATTTACAAAAATAGTCCTCTGCAAATGGACATTCAAAAAGCAAATATTTTTATTTTCTTAACCAAATTTGAGTCTTATAGGGATAAACCTTTCAGCACTACAGAGCAGAAACATTAACCCTAAGTTATGATGTGTGATGTAAGAAAGTTATTTGAAGCAAATTTGACTGTTCAGATGATGTTATTGCAGAATTTGTCCTCAGCTGTTAACTCTTTAATGGCCAAGATTTATCAAGAAAATTAAGATTTTAGCTTAGTACATGTGAATGTACATTTACACACAAAGACAGACTATTTTTGAAAATTTATGAATGGAATGTCTGGACTGGTTATCGAACTAGGCATATTTGAGTGGTAAATTTTCAAAAATGAAATTCTCGTAGCCGGAAAATTGACATTCCTCACGACCACTGCAGAGGCCGGTTTTGGCCGGCTTGAAGATTATTGGTTTTAGAATAAAATTAATTTCTTCATTGTCAACAAACTTTACATGTACATGTACATTGTAAATGATTTGTAATATTTCATTTGTGAATGCTGGATTAAGGTGTGTCATTCTGTAGGCCAGGTTCACTACAGAGGCCATGAGGCTAATCTCTTGAGTTACGAGAAAGTAAAAACAAATAATGTCTTATAGTTATAGTTTATTAACCCTTTAATGACGAAATTTGTTCAAAAAATTAAAATATTTACTTATTTATTGTCCATTTGCAGGCCAAGAGAAGACTATTTTTAAAAATTTCCCACTGGAATGACTGGCTCAGGTAGCGAGCCAGTTATTCCTGTGGGAAATTATCCAAAAAAGTCTTCTCTTGGCCTGCAAATGGACGTTCTCCAAGACCAATACAGAGGCCGGTTTTGGTCGGCTTCGTCGTGAAAGGGTTAAGTCCCCCTGCTTCCCACCCAGATTCACTTCCGTGTGTTTTCTATATTGTCACTCTCCTAGTGGTGTTCTATCTAATTTATTCATGCCATCTACCATAAAGACGCTGTCCTGATTTAAGTAAACTGACCACCTGATCGCTTGACTTAATAGCCTCTATGTACATATATATCTCATAAACAAATTCGTAGTTCCGTATTACCACCGCTTGGTCCTTGGTACATCTTGGAACGAATAACCGCATTTGTTTGTTTAATTTAATCCTGTCAGTGCCTCAGCCAGTTTCAACTTGTCCTTGCTTTCAGCTCTCGCTTTGCTTTCCACCTGCGAAACTGTTTGTTGTCTTTAATTGCATTGTACATAGGCCAGTGTCTATTTGGTCATTGAACGTGTTGAATATAGTGCCTTATTTAGACTTATGAATAATAATAATAATTTAAGGGAGATTACTCTATTATATAATCAATGTCATGTCCCTTGGTGACTTTAAAATTGAAAGGCAAGGAAAATGTATGTTTAACAATATTTTCACTGATGCGCCTTCCCCAACCTTGCCTAGACATCTTTTTTAAGTTGCAATTAGGAACTTGTATTCAGTCAGTTTGTCGTTCTGTTGGTCAAATTTCTTACATTTCTGGCAAAGTTGCTTAACTGCCGAAATTTGTGCAACAATAGCGTGTCCGACTACAAATGTTTAGTTGTGATTTGTAACTATATGTCTTTGTCCGTGTCTGTGTGTGTCTATATATGTGTGCCTCTTCCTCTGTCAGTACATTTGTGCATCCATCCATTCATCTATCCACCTGCCTGCTGGACCCCCCCCCCCCCCCTCTGTCTCTCCCACCATTTTTATACCCCGCCAAAAAATTTCGCGGTGTATTATGTAATGCCGCCGTCCGTCTGGGCGGGCAGGCGTGCAGGCGGCAGAGGGGTTTCCGGATGATAACTCTGTTACCGTTTGTTGGATCGCATTGAAACTTCATAGGGTGGTTGGATTTGATCTTGGGAAGCAACCTATCTAAATCGACAATGATCCGACTACAAATGTTTAGTTGTGATTTGTAACTATATGTCTGTCCGTGTCTGTGTGTGTCTATATATGTGTGCCTCTTCCTGTGTCAGTACATTTGTGCATCCATCCATCCATCCATTCATCTATCCACCTGCCTGCCGGACCCCCCCCCCCCCCCCTCTGTCTCTCCCACCATTTTTATACCCCGCCAAAAAATTTCGCGGTGTATTATGTAATGCCGCCGTCCGTCTGATTTGTAACTATATGTCTTTGTCCGTGTCTGTGTGTGTCTATATATGTGTGCCTCTTCCTGTGTCAGTACATTTGTGCATCCATCCATCCATCCACGCAAGTGCTGACATATGTCCGGGTACCACTGATTGGCTTAAACTTCAAATGATCAGCAGAATACATAATCTCCTAGTGGGACTCAATTCTCTTTCGGTAATTGGAAGAGAAATTGAACAGACGCAAATTTATATATTTTTATCAGAAATAAAATTGTATTGGCTATATTAATCCTACATTTTATTCGACTAATGTGGTAGGATTAGTAACAAAAAATAGTACTTGGAGACTATTGAAAATATTGAACTCTGAAATGTCGCCTTTAAGAGCGTCGTCGGTGGCGTTGTTGTCCAATTTGCGCTTAGCTCAACTTTTTTGTTTATATCTCCGGTTTGGTTAATCATACTGGACCCAAACTTGGGCACATGCTTCCTTATAATGATACGGCATCTCACGATGACCTTAGGGTCAAAAGCTGAAATGTCAAGGTCACTGTGACCTTGGTAAAAACCGTGGTTGTTATTACACCACAAAAACATCCGTTACCGTTCAGTCACTACTTGCTAAATCAATTATCTGCATTTAGCTATCAGAATAAGATTTTTATGCCTGCATACACACCTCCCCATGCCTATTCCTATTAATATGGACCCTCAACCAGGCTACTGGTTAAGTCCATCTCCAGCATACTGACAGCTATAGACTGGCACCAGTCTATACTCACCCCATAGTGACGCTTGTCACTAAGCGCGCTTGCGCATGCGCACTGGAGCCCAAATAGGAAACAGATTCACTTTTCAATTATTCTGTTTGCAGAACAACTGCTCTAAAATATTAGTCTAAGTTTTTTGTGTTTTGCGCTATGTCAGCTACATCTATTTGCCGTCTATATTAATAAGAATATGCCTAATATGAAGTCAATCCTCCCTAAGTTATGTGTAGGAAGTATTTTCT
This sequence comes from Chaetoderma sp. LZ-2023a, assembly GCA_034401795.1. Taxonomy (NCBI): domain Eukaryota; kingdom Metazoa; phylum Mollusca; class Caudofoveata; order Chaetodermatida; family Chaetodermatidae; genus Chaetoderma; species Chaetoderma sp. LZ-2023a. Next base: position 126,975,395 of record CM067370.1, on the reverse strand, counting down.
TGGTTATATGGTATTTTATAACCATGTTCATATTGTTACCGGTTTTCGTGAAAGATCGTTTTCGCTTCGTGGTATCTTAATTACTATGCCTATATCATTCATCATCATATAATAAACACCAGCAGTTATTCAGAGCCCTTATCAATTTACTAATAGTGCATTATAAGGATTATCATTTATCCCTTTACAAGTTTGCTTTCTTGTCGGTAGGGATCTTTGCTTTCTGATTTGAACTTTCCCGACTTTTAAGAAATGATTTTTTATCTGTCTAGTCTTCCTTTTACGATTTTAAGCGATATGCTTCAGTGTTACGTTTTTTTTTGCGTTTTTAGGAGTCCGCTAAATCGTCTGACAAGACAAAATGTACGTCGTCAAAGTGTGATCGCCATCACTCAGTTGAATTTGCCGGGCATGTCTGTGCAATTTGTACCACTTTCACCTTCACATTGATGTGTGGGATCTGTAAAGGGTGGCCGGTCTCGGTGTCTAAGGCATTTTTTTTAAAGATTTACCGTTTTAACAACCGCTGCCCTCTGGTCATCCTTCCTCTACCTCCGTTGCTAGTAAGGTGAAAGCTGTGTCTTTTGCACAATCTACTGTTTCTGTACTGGTAGCAACGGAGGGAGGAGCCTCTTCGGCGAATTCCGACGCCGTGCTAGCTCTTTTCGCAAGATTCGAATCGTTTGCATCGGTTTTGACGAAATCCCATGACGAGAGAATTTCTTCTGCTATTAAAGAGGCTAAGAAACAGGATGTTTCTTCTAGTTCGGATGATAGCCCGAAGGCTAGCGGGCGTTCCCGCAAATGGGGGAAACCGGTGCCTCTAACCTCCACGCAGGTTAAAAAGTCTCCAAAGCAGAAGTCTAGAGCGACAGCTCTCGAAGGTGGGCTCGAGCAGTGCACCGGGTCAAACCCACCTAAGACTGGAGGGTGATGGGCATAACCCACAAGCAGTGGTGGTGGAGGCGGAAGCTGACGTCCATAAGGCTGGACCTTATGAAAATGCCAATTTTTCGATCATTCCAGTCGTCAAGGTTCTTTCTAGATCGCCTATTGCTAAGAATAGTCTTGCTAGTTCCGGTTCCGTTGTGGTGTACTCGGGTCTGCGGGACTTGGGTTTACTTCCTTTTTCCGCCGCTCTATCAGTTTCCGTTTTAACTTCCGGTCTAGCTAGACATCCGGGTCTTCAGGATCCAGTTCTTTCTTCTATGGCATCCGTTTCCGGTAGAATTTCCGGTTTAGTAGATAATCCAGGTCATCAAGATCCGGTTACCACTTCCGTTCCGTCCGTTTCCGGTATGTCTTCCGTTTTTGTAGGACATCTGGGTCTTCAAGATCCGGTTCCTAGTTCCGTTTCCGGTTTTAGCAGCGCTTCCGGTGATGCCGGATATCCGGGGTCTGTGGACTCCTATTATTTTTCGTCTTCCGGTAGAAGCGCTTCCGTTTCCGGTTTGGATTCCTGTCTGTACACTTCCGCTTCTGTTTCTAGAGGTGTACTTCCAGGTTGTTCAGACTCGGATAGACTTCCGTCCTCTGGACAGGGGTTACTTCCGTTTTCTGGATCTACATGTACCTCCATTTCTTTTTACTGTACATCTGGGTTCAGTTTCCGGTTGTCTTCTTCTGGTTTGCGCATTTCCGTTTCCTATTTTTTCACTTCCGGATTCGTACATCCGGGGATAGGGTCATTTCCGGTTTCATGGTGTTCTATGATTAACTTCCGGTTCTTATTTCCTTTTTTGGATTTCCGGTAATAGCTCTTACTAAGATTCCAGGTTAGTTTTATTTCAGTAAGTGCTTTTAAAAATCGGAATGTTTAATTGCTGAAATATTAAGTCCGAGACATTGCCAGTCTTGAAGTCTCTCTTGAAATTGTAGATATTCAGCATTTATTCTTTTATCAGTGAAACATTTCAACGTAATTAAAGACTCTTCCGACTGGTTGCCGGATGGGTTTTTTGTTGCAGTCGATAAGTCAGTCTCTGTATTCTACGCATGTCAGTCTCTGTATTCTACGCATTATCACTAGATGTCGCAATTAAAATTAGTTTTTAATTTCATCCAACTTTAGATGGCCAGTTGTCTTCGTGCTGTTCAGCCTTTTTTTCGCGCTCTTTTTTCCTCTTATGTCGGCAGGTTGACATATTTATTTTATCCAAAGGGAGTTATTTTCTTGAAGAAAATCCCCCATTTCTAGCGTAATTCTTAGTCTAATTCTGACAGGCGCTGAAAGGAATAGTTTCAGTAGTGGATTCATAGGGAAGAGAATGGCTCTAAGATTAATGATTACAAGAGCTAGAAAACGCTGAGAATAGAGAAATAAGATTATGGTGAAGGAAGAAGGAATAAGAGTTTTTTCTTCTGCGTTGTTACAGTCATGGTTTAGGTGAGTCTTTTTGCTTAGATTTTATATTGCCTCTGTTTTTCAGCGTTTCGTTTTGTGTTTTCATCCCGTAGTGTTTAATCATAATCAAGTATTAGTGTTTTGTGTATTTATCATCCAGATGTTCCCGGGATTCATTATCATTCTATCAATCATTCCTTTTATTAGCATATCAATCTCAATGACATCCGTCTTTACATGATGTTAATATTGGTTCTAAGGCTTTAATAATAATGAGTAAGATAAGTATAGGTCTCTTCCTTCATCCTCTGCTTCTTCCCCTGCTCAAGTTTTCTACTAGTCATGTTCTCTTTCCTCTCTCTCTCTCTTTCTGTCTTTCTTTTTTCCTTCCTCTGGGGTTTTTCGTGTATTTCATCGTCTATCTATCCTATCCAGGGATCTTCTTTTCTCTTCATCTTCCATTCTTCTTTATTCCTCTCTTCCTCCTTCTTCTTCCTCCTTTGATCATCTTGATCTGATTGCTTCTGTCGTTCTCTCTTGAACTTGAGTTTCTAATTGTTGTTTATTGAGGTCTGGTTTTTCCATTGTTTTATGTTTTTAGGGATTCGTCCCTTGTTCATTCTTTCATGTCAGCTTTTTTCTAGATTCTTTCCATGTCCTCTGGTCAGGATGTTGTATCTGTTCACATTCCTTCTGATCAATCTTTTCCTTTTCTGATTCTTTACGTTTTTCTAACCTTCTAGATTCCAAGAGGCCTTGCTTTCCTCTTTCCATTTTGACTGTTGATTCTATGGCCTCTGGTGACTCTTCTCATCTCTTCTTCTTCATCTCCTAATCCTTCTTCTTATTCTTCTTTTCCCTAGTCGGTCAGGGCTGAGGAGATTTTGTCCAGTCAGGGTCTCTTCGGATGTCTGGTCCCTGTCTCTCTGGTGGATTGCTTAGGCTCTTTCTCTTCTTTTTAAAGACGAGTTTTCTATAGACCTTCCTTCTTTTGTGTCGGCTCTTTCCTCTTTTAATTCCTTTTTTCTTGTCTCCTCTGGTCCTTTCAATTGACATTTTGGTCATTATCATGTTAGTTTTCTTTGTGAATTATGTTAATTCTAAGGAATTTATACATACATGAGAGCGTTCAGCCTAGGGTAGGTTTTCCTACCCTGTCATTAAATCTGAGTAAAATGATCTCTGAAACATTCATATCTGCTTTAATTTTAATTTAACAAGGGGGTATGTCATGATTAAATCTCATTCTTACTCCCAAGTCAAGATGGAGACCATGTCCCAGATCTTTTCCAGTCTAGATCAGGGTATGTGGTCGTTTCCATGGACCAAAATGACGCCTTCTTTCATGTTTTCATTTACCCTTCCTTCAGTAAATTCCTGAGTTTTGCTTACCATTAAATCCCGTGTATATTGCGCTATCGTGCATATCTAACCCTAACCCTAACCCTTAAATTTAACCAAAATCGGCCTGTTTTCATGTATAGTGTGCAGTAAGATTGAGAGACGTGTGAACGAAAACTGGTAACAAAAAAATCAATGACTTACTGCGTGTTGAATACACTTTCCTTATAAAATCTTGTTTGTGGCGTGCGTTACTCTGTTGTTTAATCATGGGAATATCATTCGCCTACACTTTTAGCAAATATTTTGTATTAAACTTTATTGAATGATATAAAAATACAAATAAAATTTCCATCAGAACAGATTAGAATCCGAATTTGATTTGAGCAGAGCTCATTAACATAAATGGTCGTTAGAACATAAAAAATTTGATATTTTTTTGTTTCAATTCATAAAATATGAGTTTTGTGCACTGATACTTGAGAATAAAATTGATTTTAATAAAAAAAACCTCAAATCCATTTTGGCTCACTCTAACAGTGCCGGTAATTACTTTGATAACTATATCAAAGGCGAGCCCATGAGATTTTGTTCAAGCATATACGCAGTAGATGAGTGGTTTCAAGACTCGGTTCACAGGCAGTGTAGTCAGGTGGTGTGGCGGGGTGGGTGGATTAACGTGGTCAGAAGTACAAAAAACAAAGGTGATAGAGCTGACCGCCTGCCGTTTACAAAATCGACAGTGATCAATTGTGGGTATTGTTTGAGTTGGGGTGGGGTTTATATAATATATTATAGTATATCATCATCATAATATATTATAATATAGTACTATAATCTAGTTTATTCCACGCATTGTTTGTTAAATAAATTGAATTATCTTCAATTTGAAATGATTTTCTATTCTCATCCTTTCGTTTCTACAGTTACATCGTCATACGTTGATGGCTGTGACCTTTAACCTTAACCTGTCAATCAGAATCATCCTGCCCGCTGATTGGTCAAAACATTGTGCCGTTTAGTACATATAAAACATTCCTTTCTATATCTATGTAAATGCTAGATCACCTTGAAAAACATCGGCTCTAGCATTCTTTTTTTAACACATTTATGTCCGTATTTGTGTAGCAATCTATGGATTTTAAACATCTCTATGTTCAACTTGGGAAGACAGAAGTAACCTCCCTTTATAGAAATAAATTAGAACAAATTACAGGAAATAATGGCGTTGTAAAAAAGTTAAATGATGGTTTATTTGATCATTTTACAACACTTTATGGTATTTAATAAAGGTATAACACAATATTTAGACAGTAGTAAGACATTTTAACGATCTAGTTGAGATAGTACCATTATAGACATGTTAGAATGCGATCGTTATTCCCGACTGATTCCCGATCCATAAAATCATATTTCAGCCCTGAATTTTGCGATTCTGACGAAAAATTCTGGGGGAAAAAATATGACAAATATTTATCCTTGTATATAGTGCGCAGTAGCTTTTTATAACATGTAATTTGAGCAAAAAAGTGCACAATATACACAGAATTTAACGGTACTAAGATCGAGTTTGGCAGTTTCGCGTCATGTCTTTTGGCCTGACCACGGCTCCTTTTCTTTTCTTGCATAGTCTCAGCAGTGGCAGTAATTTTCACCATCTCCACGTTTATATAGAGGATTGGTTAGTAAAGTAAGTCTTCTTCAATTCTCTCAGGAATTCTTGCAGAGGTTTGCAGTCTGGCATGCATCCTAGGGTGGATTTTAAATCTAAAGAAATCAAGCCTAGTTCCATCTCATATCCTTACACATCTAGGCATTTCTTTCGACCTTTCCCGTGGTCTAGTCTTCTCCTCAGATCCAAGGATAGAGGCTTTATCAGTGGCAATGGAAATCCTGTCTTCTCCCATGGTAAGAGCAAGATTCTTTTTAAGAGTGATAGGACTGATGGTCAGTGTAGAAAAAGTAATTCCTTGGGCGGCGCTGATGAGAAGACCCTTCCAAATGTATTTAATGTCCCTTTGGAAGCCGTCAGTCTACTCTATTTAACATCAGATTCCCATCAGAGAACATTTGATCCCTCATCTAGATTTTTGGAGGGATCGTTCTCTCGGTGTTCCACTGGTTAAGTCCTCCCCTCAGGCGATTATCTTCATAGACGCTTCCCAGGAGGGTTGGGGAGCAGTCTGGGACTCCCTGTCAGTTTCCGGCCTTTGGTCCCTGGAGGAGTCGATAGCCCATATCAACATTCTGGAGTTGTCGGCTGTCAAGAAAGCTCTCCTTTCATGGTCAGATCTTGTGATAGGTCTCAGTCTCGATTCGGTCGGACAATTCGACAGTGGTGTCTTATATCAACAGGCAGGGAGGTACAAGGTCGCCTTTCCTTTGTCTAGAAGTGTGGAATCTTCTCTTGTGGTGCCGCAAGAGGCAGATCTTTCTAGTATACTCCCATGTCCCAGGCAGTCTGAATTTTCTGGCGGACCAACTGTCACTTACCAGCAAGTTCGCCCACACAGAGTGGCAGTTAAAGAAGTCGGTTGTCAGAGCATTTTTCAGTCTTATGGATCGTCCTCTAGTAGATCTTTTCACGACCTTTCTGAATGCCCAGATCTGCTCTTACATGTCTCCTTTTCCGGACAGTCAAGCCCTGGCGGTGGATGCTCTGTCTCAGTCCTGGAAAGGAATGTTCGCTTATGCCTTCCCTCCAACAATTTGATTCCGTTAGTCTTGAAGAAGGTCAAGGACCAAGATTGCGAGGTTCTTCTGATAGCTCCATTTTGACCCAAGAGGATTTGGTTTATAGACCTAGATCTTCTGGTAGACTTCACTCATCTTTTTCCAGTATCTCAGGATATTCTATCTCAAGTAAGAGGTTTTTGTGTGCATCCAAATCCAGAAATTTTAAATCTGTGCGTTTGGAGAATCTCGTGTCTGAGGTCCTTGAGAATAAGGCTTCTTCAAGATCTCAGGAAATTATTGACTCTGCCAGAAGGGAATTGACCTGTCGAGTTTACAAGGGTCGACTTAAAATATTTTGATGAGTGGTTTTCAGACCAAGGTTTCATGCCCGATTCTGTTTCTGTACCACAAGTATTAGATTTTTCATCCTATCTGTTGGCGTCTTCCCTTCCTTGTCTTCTGAATGCTGATGTCAAGGATACTAAGACTCTTAATAGTTTTCTTAGAGGTCTAGGTAATATTCGTCCTCCGATTGCTAAGCCTTTACCTTCCTGGAATTTGGCTTTGGTTCTTCAAGTTTTGACAGGTCGCCATTTTGAACCTATTTCTTCTATTAAGCTTTTAACTCTCAAAACTGTTTTTTCTTGTTGCTGCTGCCTCTGCTAGAAGGCGTTCAGAGATTCATGCTCTTTCTGCCTCACCGGATCAAATTAATCTCTCCCAGATTATAGCCCATGCGTTAGAGGTATGGCTACTTCTTTCGCTCTTGACGGTTCGTCTTTAGATGAGGTCATGCAGGTGGCAGGATGGAAATCTGAATCCACTTTTACATCCTTTTATCTCAAAGACCAGAGTGCAGCAGCCTTCTTCTTTCGTAAGCATTTTCCGCCATTTTCGTTAGGACTGTGCGTCTGTGAGAAATGGTGAGAGTCTTTTGGTTTTTATTTATTTATTTAAGTTCAAGTTTTCCTTATTTGTTAATCACGGTGTGATTGAGTTAAATGCACTATTATGTTATGTTATTAACATTTGGATAAGATTGGTTCAATTTTTATCCTTGCTTGTTGATTCTCAAACCTCCTCCCACCTAATGTTTAAATGGGGCACGGACCAAATCTACGGGTTTAGCAAGTAGTGATTGAACGGTAATGGATGTTTTTGTGGTGTAATAACAGCACCCCCCCCCACAGACCCCCCCCTTGTGGGTTGGTCTGTTGTTTTATTAACCACTATAAGGACATACTTACTGTTCAATCACTACGACCGGGCCTCAGCCACCCCGCATGGTAAGATTTGAGAATTGGCGTTTAATATTTAGCACTTAAATTTAGAAAAAATTTAGAATCTGTTTCCTATTTGGGCTCCAGTGTGCATGCGCAAGCGCGCTTAGTGACAAGCGTCACTACGTCGTGAGTATAGACTGGTGCCAGTCTATAGCTGTCAGTATGCTGGAGATGGACCTAACCAGTAGCCTGGTTGAGGGTCCATATTAATAGGAATAGGCATGGGGAAGTGTGTATGCAGGCATAAAAATCTTATTCTGATAGCTAAATGCAGATAATTGATTTAGCAAGTAGTGATTGAACGGTACGTATGTTTTTATAGTGATTAATAAAACAACAGACCAACCCACAAGGGGGGGTTGGGGGTGTGGGTGGTGATCTGTGGGTTGTTTTTTTCAACATTATCATTTTCCATTTAGCTCAACTTTGCTATGTATATCTCAAGTTTGGTTAATCATACTGGAGCCAAACTTGGACATGCCTCCTTATAATGAGCTAACATAACACAATTACATTGAGGTCAAAGGTCAAGGTCACTGTGATCTTGATAAAAACCTTGGGGTTTTTCAACATTATCAGTGCGACTTCTGTTTATACCTCAGGTTTGGTTAATCATACTGGACCCAAACTTGGACACATGCCTCCTTATAATGACACAGCACCACACAATGATGTTTTGGTCAAAAGGTCAGAGGCCACGGTCACTGAATACGCATGGCGACCGTCTCATCCGTCATCCATCTCTCAACCCTTGTTTAAAAACTCTACTCATTAACCGCTTGACAGGTTTCAACCTCATTTGTCTGGATAGACCCTATGGGAGTAGGCTTCAGAATTTATATACAGAATTTTTTTGGTTGAAATCTTACATTTTATGGAAAATATACTGGAAATTGTCAAAACACTACTCCTCATTACCCGCGTGGTGGATTTCAACCTAATTTGGCTGGAAGGCCCTCAATGCGTTTGGTTTCAGAACATATATACAGAATTTTGATTGGTCAAGTTTTTTGGTGAAAACCTTAGATTTTATGAAAAATATACCAGAATGTGTCAATGCGCTAGTCCTCATTAAGCGCTCGGCAGATTTCAGCTTACTTTGGATGGAAGGACCTTATTGAGATATGCTTCAGAACATATATACAGAATTTTGACTGGTCAAGTTTTTTGGTTAAAACCTTAGATTTTATTAAAAATTAACTCGAAATTGTCTAAACGCTACTGAAACATCATTATAAATGGCTTGACAGATTTCAACCCTATTTGCTTAGAGAGACCCTATCACGATAGGCTCCAGAACATGTATTCAGAATTTCAATGGGTAAATTGTTTTGGTGAAAATCATAAATTTTATGAAAAATTTACCGGAAATTGTCAAAATGCATGCTTGTCCATAACCGCTTGGTGGATTTTATCCAAATTTGGCTGGAAGGATTCTATAGTGGTAGGCTCTAGAAATTATATTCAGAATTTTGGTTGGTCGATTTTTTTTTGGGTGGGTGGCCATTTGAAGTTTTGAAAACTTTCCGGAACCATTTAAAATGCTACCCCTTAATTAGGGGGCCAATTTTAACGAAACTTGGGTGGAATGATCCTATGGCGGTAGGCTTCAACATATCAAACAAGAATTTTGAATTGCCAATTTCTTTGGTGGCCATCTTGATTTTTCGAAAATTTCCCATCGTGTATACCGGTATTTAAATGCGAATAGTTCAAATGCTAATGGTCCAGGTTAGCGTTAAAGGCCCTTGGGCCTCTTGTTGATATTTATATTATGTTTGAAATCTGAAGTTTCATAGTTCATTTGCTAAGTAAAGTCGAGCTTCATGGGTGCATTGCAACCACATTTCTGGTATCTTATACATGTATGTCTGTGGTTGCTGCATAGGGGTTATAAGTTTTCATGTCATGCTGTAGCCATGCTGCTACAGTGAGCCTTTAACATTATAGCCAGCCAAAATGGCTTGATAAATTTCCATTTGCAGGTCTACCATTAGTATGCCAAGAGAAGAAGTTTTTAAAATAAATAAACGAGCCAGTCATTCCAATGGTAAATTTTCTAAATAATCTTTGCAAATGGACATTAATTTCTATAAGAAACTTAATACAAATTTTCCTGAACAAATTTGATGGTTAAGGAGTTAACAGCAGCATGACTACAATACGGTTGCATAAATTCTTCTGGAATCATGCTGGATCCATGCTGTTACACATGCAACACGGGTGCTATAAGCTTTCCCAAATCATGCTGGAACGGTGCGGTTGATGTTCCAGCACGGAGGCTACAAGGTCCTATACATGATGCTGCAGCCGCAGAACGAAATAAAACATTATTAAATATTGTGAACATAATTGGCTTGGAAGTCATTTATGCCTTGAAAGGCAGTTGCCTGACTTTATTTAATGAAATTAGTTAAATAGAATAACAGAGCTCTATAATGTACCAACATTCTGCAAAGGATACATAGTTCTACCAGAAATATCCATTTGCAGGTCATTATAAGACTATTTTGGAAAATTTACCACTGGAATGGACTTGCTCGTTAAGCAAAATAGTATTTTTGGCCTTCATATGGACATTGATTAAGCAAAGCGTTAGATCTTTCATTATCAACTGTTTAATATTTTGTTTCTTTGTTTGAGCTGACATCTACAATGTATATATTAAAGTAAAACAATCTTCATAATATAATCTATTTTCAGGTGTTTTCCTGAGGACAGCCTCTCGACTATTGCTTATTCAAATGGACCATCGTCACTCGAGGATCTTGTAGAAAATGCTGGTACCGTCGTCATCAGTGCATCGACGCCCACAAACAGTCTGCACAAAAGTGGCAGCATACGAATTCAGCAACCGCCACATCTACAGCATATGCCACCACAGTATACAGGCCACCAACATGTATCTCCACAACAACAGATCTACTGTAATGGAGTGCAGAATGACGGCTTCAATGCAAGCCCACTTCACATCATGCACACGTAAGTACAGGTGTTATCATCTAGGACTTTAGATGCTGTCTAACAGGAATGTCCCTGCAAAAGCATTTTAGCATAGTTTACTGACGCAAGAATCTGACAGGATGCGGTTTAATGGAAGATTCTTCTACATGACTCAATAAATAAATTTTATTTTTGTCAAGACATAGCGATCCAAATCATGTCCAGCATACTGCATCTGGTCTGAGAAATAGGTACACTTTAATTGTCAAATTTGGTCAAGAAATTAAGTATTTGTCCACTTTCAAGCCAAGAGAAGACTATTTTTGAACATTTTCCACTAGAATAACTGACTCGATTAGTTATTGAACCAGTTCTTCCAGTGGCAAATTAAAAAAAGTCTTCTTAGCATATAAACGGACATTACTCAAGACTATGACAGATGCTGGTTTTGTCTGGCTTGAAAAGGGTAGCTGTTTCCATAAATGTCCTGAAGACTCCACTTGTATGCGGCTTCACACTTACACGTGTAGTTATAACTTTTGTAATTTTCTTAAGGCCATTTAATCATCAAATTTGTTCAAGAAAATTGCAATTTTCTCATAGAAAATGTTCATTTGCAGACCGACCAATTTTCAAAAATTTTATTCTTGGTTTGCAAATGGACATTTCTCAAGAGCACTTCAGAGGTAGTTTTTAGTGGACTTGAATGTTTAAGGGTTGGTGGTGGGCTTCTGATCTACACACTATACATACAGTACAGCTCAGAAATAACTTTGACATGTTTAAAAAACAAAATAAACCATAGGAGTACTGTTGAATATTTTTGACTTAATTTGATTGGAAGCCACTGCTGCCTTAGGCAGCAATGGCTTCCAATTAAATTTAATCCAAAGTATTCAACTGAACATTTATTACATTTCGTTCAAAATTGTACTAACTAACATGTTTCTGCTTTTGTTTGGGAAGCGTGTTGTTATTTCTGAGCTGTACTGTAAAGTCAGTGACAAATAGAATTAGTGCATCTTGATGGTGGTTTGAGTGAGTGAGTGGGTGGAGGGGTGGTTGCAGAATGAATATTATTTTCTACATTTTCACTATACATGTATGATATTATCTGACTTGCTATATATACGATAATTGACTGAATGTGTATTTCAGTAGATCATCTTTTGTGAAACCATGTCTAATATTTCCCTTAGCTTTTTGAATCGTCATTGCGGAATTCTTCTAACAACATGATTTTTCAAACTTTAATATTTACACGACTAATCCCATTGTTTTCTCTTGCTCCCCGCATGTAACCCATTTCATGGTGTAGATGATGGTCGACAAATAATTTATATAATTTTAAAAATCATGTTGATTATATTGAGAACAATTTGACTGAAACTTATTTCTGCCTTGGACAGCAATTATGTTCAGTCAAATTATTTTCAAGAAATTCACTGTCGTATGTGGCCCCATGTTAAATGTGATCTTTGTACATTCTACATTATAAGGGTTCCTATTTACTGTTGTCCCCATTCGGAAATGCATCTAAATGCCACCCCGATTTACGAGATTATAGGTTTGTCTTTTACTGTGTTCCAGCCCTATATGAAGTGTCTACCTTGAAACTAGAGTTCAGTGTACCTGGCGTGATATCCTCTGTGTAGTGTAGATAACAAAGTCTAGTTTTCCTTTTGTTTTAAGCTCAAATTCAAATCTACATCTTCAATGAACATGTGTTTTCGTCAATTGTAAATTTAGCTTCCTTGTGCTGAAATTAACAGCAAATGAACTGAATCTTTTCGAATATTGTACAATATACATTTAAATCTAAGAATTGAAATTTGTGCATTACTTATATGGCCGATTCCAATCACTGAGTGTTTGCGCACAGTCCCAAGAGGTTTAATCCTTTAACTCTTGAAATTCCAGTGTCAATTTCAAGAGAACTAAGCATGAAAGCTGTAGAATATTTTCAAACTATTTTGACTGGAATATGTTGCTGTTATAGCAGCCACAGCTCCTAGTGAAATTAGTTTGAGAATAGTCAGCAGAATATTCCTTACAGCATAAAGAATTTGTCATTTATGGTCTGTAAGGATTAACCATTTAATGACTAAATTTTGTCCAAAAAAAAATCAAAATATTTACTTATTGAATGACTGCAGGTCAAGTGAAGACTATTTTTGAAAATTTACTACTGGAATGGCTGACTCTTTTCCCGAGCCTGTCATTTCAGCGCAAAATTTTCAGAAATAGTCTTCACTTGGCCTGCAATTGGATATTCCTCCAGACCACTGCAGAGGTTGGTTTTGGTCGGCTTCATCGTAAAAGGTAAAAGGATAATCGAGGGGATTAGGTAGAATCCTGTTGAATATTATGGGAATAATTTGACTGAAAGTCCCTGCACTTTGCGGCATCAATAACTTGTAGCTAAGGAAATGAACTAATAATTGCCTGTTTGCGTGGGATTACATCTACGCATATTGAGCTTATTTCGTTAAGATTTTCATCCTTAAAAATTCCAGTAAATTAAACATTTTAAGACAATTACATGCACACTCCAAATTTAAGATATTTTATGTTGAGGAGGAGCTGTTGCTCTGGTTTAGGCAGCATCACGTTGCAGGCAAATTAATTTTAAAATATTAAGTGTACATTATATTTGTTGTTTCATAAAATACATGTTAGGTGCCCGGGTTCTTCCTGCATTGAAACTGAATTAAATTAAACATAGCGTAACATTGTCCTTGTTAATTGTTCTACCGGAGAGAGCTGCGATGGCGAGGGTGGTACCTAAATCTGGATCTGTGTCATTTGTGGTAATTATCAAGGGTATGCAGCTGTCTTGTTATTGTAAATATTGGTGATTAATAAATAGATTGTGCGATAATGTCCTTAATTCATCTGCATCACTATATTACAATGCGTGCTAAAAGGTGAGTTAAATAATAAATAGTTTCAGCTGCAGAAAACAGTCAATTCTTCTTCATCATCATCGTCATCAGTCATTGGCATCATCATCAGTCATCATCAGTATCATCATTATCATCATCATCAGCATCATCATTAGCATCAGTCATCATCGTCTTCATCATCCGTCATCCATCATCATCATCATCATCATCATCATCATCATCAAGCTATATGGAGTATCTGTATGGCTGATGTGGAGACACACACACACACACATGCATTGAAACACACCATACGTCTCCATTGCCATGGAGAAGCATTTGTGCAGAGGTGTGATTGAGAAGCAGTTACGGGAAACATGCATCCCCTTCTCGGCATCCCCTGAAGCGACGCAGAAGGGGATGAGTAGCAGTTATCAGTTCTCAAGTTCTAAGCATGAAAATTTTCATAATTTTGAGGAAGTGCGATGACTTTAGTGCAAATTAATTTTAAAATATTCAAGAAAATATAAGTTGTAAAGAGTGTTGCGCAGGTCTGCATCTAGAGTTAGAAGAGTTATTAACTCTTTAGCACTCATACAGTATCAGCCAAAAACCGCTTCTGTAGTGGTCTTTAGAAATGTCCATTGCTGACCAAGAGAAGACTATTTTTAAAAATTTACCACAGGAATGACTGGCTCGATAACCGAGCCAGTCATTCCAGTGGTAAATTTTCAAAAATAGTCTTCCCTTGGCCTCCTAATGTACATTTTTAGCTCACCTGGCCAGAATGGCCAAGTGAGCTTATGCCATGGCGACCGTCCGGCGTCCATCCATCCGTCTGTCCGTCCGTCAACTTTTTTCTTTAAACAACTTCTCAAGAACCACTGGGCCGATTTCAATTATATTTGGCAGGAAGTATTCTTAGGGCATAGGAATCCAAGTTTGTTCAAACAAAGCCGACATCTTGGATTTTGGCCGATTTTAGGAAATGACTAAAAATCTTCTTACTTCTCCGAAACCGCTTAGTGGATCGATTCAAAACTCACGAAATATCATATAGGGCAAGAGCTGAACCAAGTTTGTTCGAAGGAACTTGATTGGCCAAATGGTTCGGCAGCCATCTTGGATGAAATAGTTTTCCTGAAAACGACTTATTCTGCAGAACCGCTGAACGGATCGGGCTGAAATTTTGGGGATATGATTATGGACTAAGGGCCATTAAAGTCTGTTCATGGGAAGTTGATCAGTAAAAAACATGGCCACCGTGGACCAATCAAATTTTTGCGTGTTTGGCTGCCATATTCAATTTTTTTTTTTGATGGATTTTGAAGCCCAAATTGGTTTTCTTAACTCCGCTTACTTGTCAGTCAACTGTCGTATAGCGATGACCCCCATCTGTCTTCTGTATGTCCATCCATCCATCTGTCTGTCTGTCTCACCAACAATGGCGGCTCATTTTGTTATTTCTTGACGGATTGACACCAAACTTGTCACAATGTTAATGTCGGCATCTAATATCTGTGTTGTGAAAATGAAACTGATAGGACGTCAAATGCCAGCGTTACCCCTCCTTAAATATTTGCAGTCTCACTTTCATAGGGCAAATATAGGTTTGTTTCCACCGTCCATTGATTTATCACTATGTCAGATTTTATTGCCAAACTAGATATTAAATTCCAATTAACGGATTAACCTTTCCAATATTTTGAAATATTTAAGATATGTATTATGTGCTCTGACATCTATGCTCTTAAAAATATTTTGAAATGTATTTGATTGAAAGTTGTTGCTGCCTTAGGCAGCAGTGAAAGTTGTTGCTGCCTAAGGCAGCAATGATTTCAGTCAAATTATTTTTTAAATCAACTCCAGCTCACCCTACCTCTGCTGCTAACTTGGTGATTCAGCCAGATGCGCATGTGTTAAATGGATTGTGTGGTGGTGTGTGGTGGTGGGGAATAACCTGCTATAAAGACCACCTACCTGCCTTTAGAGCCCATTTTCTTCAATTGTATTTAAACCTCTAATAACCGTCTGACTGAGTTTTTGCAGACGACATATTCCAAAGGTTATTTCTCTGAACCTGATAAATATATTGAAAACAATTGGACTGAAATTGTTGGTGGCTAAGCCGCCAACAACTTTCAGTCGAATTGTTTTCAAAATATTCAACAAGTGAAGAGCTTTTGAAAATTGAAATTATTGGCTGCACTGGCTTGCAGCAGTGAGACAGTTAAGAAACCAGCTGTAGTTAGCACTGATATCATCTATTTTTACTTAAACATTGTTCAAAATCACTAATGCAAAAAAACAGTCCAGAGATTGTTGTCAATATCTCTAAAACTAAACCATTTGACTGAAAGTCATTGGAAGTGACACCGATGGATGTAAAACCTAAGTAAGATTAGTTGAAATGCCAATGTTCCAGGTGAGTGATACAGGTTCATTGGGCCTCTTGTCCATAAGAAAATTGGAATTTTCTTGAACAAATTCGAGGGTTAAAGAGTTAAAGTTCTGTTCAGTCCTCATTGGATGAAGTAAGGAGTAATGATTCATTGGAGGAGTTTATTTGTACATGGTAATTTTGTATGGCCTGTGAAGCAAAAGCGAGACAGATATCACTTTTCTGTTGATGCCATCAACATTAAGTTGTTGTGGTTAGCAAATCATCATTGCCTATATTTTAGGATTGCCGTAATCCAACGGGAACCAAACTTGGACACATAAACCATAGGGAAGCTCTGTGCTGATTGTGGGAGATAGCCGTAGTAAGAGTTGTGCCGAGTTGCACAATCACAATAACACCACAAGGGGTGGTTCAAAGCTAGAGCCAACTAGAAGCTGGACACGACTTGTCAGTTTAAGGTATATAGAGAGAATAGATTTATTTTCTGTTACCTACAAACACGTGAGCGGGGACTGCGCAATCATGATGACCTGCATGTATCAATTACTGCTACAGAGAGTAAACAAGCTGACTCAGTTTTAGTTCATAGGTTCACAGGCACTAAACTTCTAACCCGTACATTCCAACATTTTTCCAACCATTTCCCTACACTCCCCCGGCCGAAAGGTAGGCTCCGAAAGGGTTAAATCGAGTGTCAACGATTCTAGAGGTATTGAAAGAAACCATAGTGAAAAGCTTAATCTTTAGAATCCAATTTAAGTAATGTATCCCAAACTTCATTACTGCATCTCAAGTTCATTCCAATGATTAAACATAGACTAGTAAACAATTGAACATATAAAGTGATGTTGCAAGTATAAGTAATACTAATGACATTGTAATTATATGACTATACTATCAGAGAGTAACTATACGAGCATAATTATTAATAAGGCTATTTAGTGATATTGTAGTATATGCAAATATGTGGTAGTCGACGCTCTACACGTATCCACTCCGAGGACTTCTCAACGTACTCCGAGCCCTGTGGATATACTGAAATTACACACACTGAAATCAACTCATTATAATTACGCAAACGGCATCAAGGCGCGATCTATACATGTCCACTTTGAGGGGCTTCTCGACTTATTCCGAACCCAGTGGACGATTACACTCACAATATTATGCAGACCTATATGCATCCACTTCGAGGGGCTTCTCGACTTATTCCGCGCCCAATGGATGATTATACTGACAATGAGTGGCTGAATATAATTGACTATAAGATACATGCGCTAGAGTGCATTTGAATAGATGCGACTGACATATGAGTATATGTGTGACCAATAGTAATTAAAAGCTAAGTATTACCTATTACAGAAATAGCATGTGTAGTATAACATGAGATAATAATTAAGAAATAATAATAAACGTTAATGTCTAGTCAAACATAGCTGATTGCCAGAGTAACCTTGCTCTTTCAGCTGCCAAACGGACAGGACGATTAATAGTATTCTGAGAGTGTGGTAGTGTGTTTTCACCGTTGTCTGACAGGTCAATATTATCTAACATCTCCTCAGAATGCACCTCCAAAGGATAAAGTTTAGCAATTGGTCGGTTAGTGACACCATTTTGAGTTTTAATATCCGCCGATCTGGCAAGTCCGTCATTTCCGAATTTTAGTTTGATAACTTTGGCCAAGCACCAGTTAACGCGTTTGTCGGTGTCCGATTGAACTAAGACAATATCTCCACGTATTCGATTATCAGTACAACCGTTTCTGCTGTTAGAGGCATGTTGTTCACGGAGGGAAGCTAAGTATTCTATTCGCCAGCGTTTCCCGAAATGTTCAAACAGATTGTCTAAGTAGACCGCCCGCTTCTGGATCTCTGTCCTATTATGTGATGAGAAGTTAGGGTGAAAGAGTTCGTCATCGTCATATATTCGATGTGGCAATAAAGTTATCATTCTACCATTGAGTAGGTGGGAGGGTGTCAAAGGTGTGTTGGCTTGATCGTCAGAAGTAGCACGTGTCAAGGGACGATCATTAATAACTGCTTCTATTTCGGTTAAAATAGTGTTGAGTTCATCAAGAGTTACACAAGCACGACCTAGTACTTTCCTTAATGAAGATTTGGTTAGTCCGATTAAACGCTCATAAAAGCCGCCAAACCAGGCGGCTCGCTTAGGAATAAATGACCACTTAACATGTTTATTGGCTAGATAGGCCAGAGTTTTTTCGTCAGAAAGTAGCCGCTTGATGGTGTCATCAGCAGAGATAAACGTAGCAGCATTATCCGAAATCAGCTGCGCTGGGAGCAACCGAGCAACCGTCTACTGCTAAATCGACGGAAAGCACGCAGAAAGGATTCGGTTGTCATGTCAGTCACCAGTTCCAAGTGAATCGCTCTAGTTATCGCGCACGTAAACAAGCAGACCTACGCCTTGTTGAACTTAGTACGAGAGTCCTTGTAATGTAATACTCCCATAAAATTTACGCCAGTCACGGAGAAGGGTGGAGTCTCTTTAATCCTACACACTGGTAGGGGTGGGGTTACTGGCTTCTGGTAGGGTTTCCCATTGACTAATAGGCAATGTTTACATCTTCTGAGAAGCGATTTCACGATAGGTCGAATCTTCAATATCCAGTAAGTCTGTCTAATGTAATTTATTGTTCCTTCAACTCCTGAGTGTAATGATATGCTGTGTGCATGCATGATCTTAAGATGTGTGTATGCATGTTGTGTGGGTAATAGAACAGGAAATTTGTGATTATAGCTTAAATCTGCATTTTGCAACCTACCGGCACAGCGTATTAACCCTTCAGTATCAACAAATAGTTTTAATTGATTCATGAGAGGACAATTTCCATTCCTCTGCATTGCCGCAAATTCAAACGCAAACACATCTGACTGAATAGATTTACCCCACAGTAATTTGACGTCGCTTAGTTCCTTGGCTCTGACATACTTATGTGTCGCACACACCCGTTTCCGCAGTTTGGATACGAATCTGCAAACATATTTTATCCTCAGTAATCTGCCGAGAGAGCTATAACGGTTAATATCCATCACACGCTTTTCATCGTAACCTGTCGGTGATGACGCCTTTGTTGTCATCTCGACTGCTAGGTTGTGTATCGGCTGCGCGGGAGCAGGTAAGTCCATGACAGCATCAATACATAGGACATGGTCGACAAAGGGATCTGCGTCACACAGCAGAAGATTGGTGTTCAACAGTTCACAGACAGGAAAATCTCCCGATGAGAGCCATTGAGGGCCCTTAAACCACAGGTCAGAATCTGCTAAATGCTTAGCCGTAATGTCACGCGTTAAGAGGTCAGCTGGATTATCTTTACTAGCACAATATCTCACGTCATCAAATTGCATTGCTCGAATTTCGATGATTCGATTTTGTACAAACACAGGTAGTCGTTTCTCCGAACGTAGCCAATATATCACAATTTGTGAGTCACTCCACAGAGTCCGTTTAACAATATGCAAGTTTGTAAGTTCTTTAGTTATGAATTTCGCAAATAATTCAAGTCTAGGGAAGCTAATATCCTTGATAGGTTTAATTCTAGTTTTCGCCATGACCATCGCAGTATGAACACCACATTTCAGGTAGGCTGGCGTCCGCATAAAGGTGCAATTCACAATTGACGCCGCAATTGCCAGTGAAGTAGAGACGATTAATCTGGGTGTAGCTTGCATAGTCACGTACCTTATACCAATCATCGGCCAAATCATCAGGCAATAATTCATCCCAGTCATGATTGTCTTGCCACAGTTTTTGAATTAGTAATTTCGCTTGTACATGTACAGGTGCTAATATCCCCAGGGGATCAAACAGTGAAGCTGCCTCGCGAATCACTTCGCGCTTGGTAGGCAACCAGTTGCTATTGCCGCTTGGGCCAGTTGAGAATGTCAACATGTCATTGATCGTTGACCATTGCATTCCAAGGACGCCTACGTTCTCGTTTGGATCGTTATTTTTGTCATTACTAGCAATCTCGCGCAATTTAGTATTATTTGTGGCCCACATACCTAGCTTAAAACCACCATGTTGCAATAGTTCATTTGCAACGTTATAGTAATTTATGGCCATTTCAGAAGTCAGAACGCCGGACAAAGAATCAACCCTAATGCCACTAATGACATTGTCAATGTACGTGTTCATACTCATGTCATTAGACACATCACACGGACTTGACTCAAGATGAGTTTTCAAAACACTGTTCAAGATAAAGGGACTGCAAGTCGCGCCAAAGAGGATAGATTGGAACCAATAGGTGTCCAATTCACTTTCTGGATTACCAGGGTCTGCAATCCAGAGAAATTTCGTTAAATCTCTGTCTTCTGGATTCAACTGCACATTGAGAAACGCCTTCTCAATGTCGGCAGTAAATGCTATGTTATTTACACAAGCGCAATAAAATTCCAACCAAATCATTAGTTAACGCCGGACCAGTTTCCAAACACTGATTCAAACTTGGACTGTTTGTTTGCTTACAACTACAATCGTACACAATCCGAATGGGTGTGGTAGCAGACTCTTTAGTGACACAATGATGGGGTATGTAATGCCCCTGTGTGACATCATCATCAACCACGTTTTCAATGAAACCTCGGGACAATTGATCTGCAATAATAGAATTGTATGTTTGTAACAATTCCGGTGATAAATTTCTGATCATAGATCGTGTTCTCGCTTGACAAACATTGTAATTTGTGGGTAAGGGTGGGTGATCGGGGCGCCATGGTAATTTAGCGCAGTATTTGCCGTCTACCATGCTGATGCTTTCATCATGATAATTTTCAAATTTCTGTTGGTTCGAAATTGTATCATCATCAGTAACACCGACAGTTTCCAAATCCCAGAATTTAGACAGATTTGAGATATCGTTATGAGTATCAAGCAAACTATTTGCTAATTCCAACAGACAAACAGTTTTGTACACGCCTATATCGGTTTTCAAATTAGTGGGTCCAGACAGAAGATAACATAGTTTCGAGCTAACAGCCACTGGCCCTGGACTGCGGATAATTTCACCAGTAATCACAGACCAATAAAAATCAGCGCCTAGCAACAGATCTATCTCAAAGTAATCTGAGCTTACCGGCTCTGCTAATGTTAATTTCTGCAAGTACGCATAGTTCCTAACAGCTGACTTGACATGGTTTTTCATCGCAGTGGAAATTTTGGGAACTATTAAAGTTCGGATTTCTAGGTTACCATCAAGTGTTGCTAAGTTCACAGTGGCGACCTTGACCTTTTGCAAGCCACGAGATTCAGGCCCAAATGCACTCAGTTCAACGGTTTCCGTCTCACAAGTATCCAGGTTAATGGCCAATTTATTAGCAGTGGCCTGGGTCAGAAAACTTCGTTGCGAGCCCTGGTCAAAAAGAACGTTAACCCTATCGCTGCGCGTTGCAGATTCTAATCTAGCAACGGCTGTTTTGAGCAAGACTGGACCGGAAATCTTGGTCATAGCAACGTGAGTCGCATTTATGGACTCAGATTTTGTATTTAACTCCTTGTTTGTAACTACACTAGGCTTACGTGATGATGTAAACGATGCAAACTTACCCATGTTACAAATAGCAGTGTGGTGTCTTCCTTGGCAGTTTCGACAACAATTACGAGAATTGCACTGCGAAGCTCTATGATTTCCACGGAGACAATTATAACACAACCGGTTACGCATTATTATATCCCTGCATTTTTGGCGATCGGGAACCACAGTACAGTTCGCATGGAAATGGTGTCCCTTACAGAAAGCACAAATATTCCTTTGCATCGGTGGCACATGAAGGGTTTGGAATGAAGCCGTTGTGGCACTGAGTTCATCAGACAACGAGTGCGGGTTGGTACCAGCAACCGCAGCTTGAATTTCACGGTACAAAGATGATCTGAGTTGACCCAAAGTCCACGCCTTATCGCCATGTTCACGTGCAATGTTCGTTCTCACGTGACCCGGTAGTTTCTCGATTATTATTGTATGTATTGTATTTCTTAGTTATTATCTCCCGGGCGTGAAATGGAGCCATGGAACCATCACACCGGTGACACCAACAGCGTGGACGAGACAGTGAGGTTCAACTTTGGTCGCACGGCCCCACTGGAACATGAACATTCCACCGGCTCTCGAAGTCGGTTTCTGTATGATCCGGCAACGCGCAAGACCGAATCCGCAACCTTGAGGTCCGCAGCTAACAAGTTGTCCCGCGCCACGTACCTGCGGTGCCGGGTAACTGGAACATCTGACGGATCAGCGTGCATGGCCAGAGGCTACACATTCAGTTTGCACCACAATTTGAATGAAATAAAAAAATGTCCATACTTTTATCTGGTTTGAACATTTGATTCATCAAGTGACTATGCTATCTTTAGAAATCCTTATTTCACGACACTGTCGCAGATGATGTGTAATATGTGGAAAAACTAAAGGATTTGACATGTGGGACGCAGTCCATCTAGTTCAACCTTAGTTTTTCTGCTTAAGCAAATCATTTACATTTATATTTAAGTTTTTACTTAATAATGCAGAAATAAACATAGTTCCCTTTACCATAAGGAAGCTGCCTGCTTATAGTGACGTGACATCACTATGTCAAAGGTCCAGGTTATCATAGCCTACATATTTGACCTCTGTCATGTCTGTATTTCCAATTTTAAGTCTGTTTGCCTATTTTTTTAGGATTGCTTAATCCTACTGGAACCAAACTTGGACACATAGCGAGGCAGCATGATGATAGCGAGGTCATTAGCTTAAAGGTCAAGGTCATTCTGACAATGCAGTATTTGACCTCTGCCTTTTCAACAGAGTTAAGTTTTTCATTTAGCAAATCATTTATATTTCAGGCTTGGATAATCCTATTGGAACTAAACTTGACCACCTGTTTGCTTATAATGTTAGGAAGCATCATGTTAACATTGGGATCACATGGACAAACATGTGGTAGACAGTCGAGACATTTATTTCTGTGGAATTATTGTTTTTTATTACAGACACTTGTTTTCTATTGCGCACACTTGCAGTTTATGTAAGCAACAAAATAAGTGTGCTTTGTACAGGCCTGAGCACTAGCCATTCTGTTTAGATTTATAATTATCAATTTGCTAACGCAGCAAAACTATTTCAACATGGGATTTCTCTGTCAAGTAAATTGATGTGATACTTAAGCTCATTGTACATGGGATATCTTTTCTCAAAGTAAGTGTGCAGTAGTTTCAAATTACTCTTTTGAACCAAGTTTCTATGTGACCAATTGACTAGACAGATCTATTTACATCTCACATAATTTACTTAGCATTAATTCATGCATATTTTGAAAATAATTTGAATGGCCATGTAACCTGTTATTAGTCCCCTACCGGTAAAACCTGGGGACTATAGGTTTGCACTCCGTCTGTCCGTCCATCCATTCGTCTGTCCGTCTGTCGCAGTTGGTTTTCCGCACCTTTTTTACGGTCCTTCAAGGTATTGAACAGGAAGTGGTTTATTGCTTTGTTATGAGAAGTTACAGACCAAGTTCGAGTTTCAGGCATATGTGTCAATTTTTGATGTAGTTATGGCCCCTTTTGAGTTAAGAAATACGAAAAATATTGGCTTCCCGTACTTTTTTCCGCACTCTATGATATTTAATCGAAAATCGGTGCATCGCTTTATTATAAGGACCTACTGAGCAAGTTCGAGTTTCAGACATTTTCGTCAATTTTTCATGGAGTTATGCCCCCTTTCGACTTATGAATACGAAAAATATTAGTTTTCCGCACTTTTTTCGCAGTCTTTCAAGATATTATACTGAGAATTGCTTCATTGCTTTGTTATGAGAAGCTACAGACCAAGTTCGAGTTTCAGGCGTATGCGTAAATTTTTTATGAAGTTATGCCGCCTTTCGACCTATGAAATACGAAAAATATTAGTTTTCCGCCCTTTTTCTCGCAGACTTTCAAGATATTCAAGTAAGAATTGGTACATTACTTTATTATGAGAAATTAGAGGCCAAGTTCAGGTTTCAGGTGTTTGCGCCATTTTTTGATGGAGTTATGTCCCCTTTCGACTTATGAAATACAAACATATCAGCTTTCAAGACTTCCTTCTCCTTCACCATATATAACTGAGACTTGGTTTGTTGCTATGTTATGAGAAGTTACAGATCATGTTCGAGCTTCAGCTGCTTTTGACAGTTTTTAATGACATTTTTGACACTCAATCGCTAAAGATTTATATCACTAGGCATCATGATAACATTGAGATCACATGGACAAACATGTGGTAGACAGGCGAGACATTTGATTCTGTGGAATTATTGTTTTTTATTACAGACACTTGTTTTCTATTGCTATTGCTATTCAGGACATGTATTGCAAAGCAATACTTACAGAATGCTTGTTTCATATGAGTCAAACAAGCACATTGTAATATCATTATATAAATGCTATTTTTACTGACAAAGTTTACCCGTTACCCTAAAATTTAACCCTTTAACACTCACATCAGGCAAAAAAAGCTTATGCAGAGGTCATGAGAAATGTCCATTTGCAGACCAACAAAAGACCGTTTTTGAAAATTTACCACTGAAATGACGGTCTTGGTTATCGAGCCAGTCATTCCAGTAGTAAATTTTCAAAAATATTGTCCTCTTGGTCTGCAAATGGACATTTTCTATGAGATTCTTGAACAAATTCGAGGATTAAAGGGTTAAGTGTCAAGCACAAGCATATCGCATGCCCCAATAAATGTTGGAGCACCATAAATAATTTTAGGTAAGGCAGAAAGCACAAAACCAAATTTTGTAAGAGCGTGACTACAAAACCAATCTCGTTTTGTTTTATGTTTCTCAGGAAATTCTACCAGTCGCGAGACTAATGAGTTGTCATCTGATATTCATACATGTAGGTTATGCAAATAAAACATTAATGTCACCGATCGAATGATAAAAGTTTCTCCAAAAGCACACTAAAAATTATTATTCCGGAACAAAGTTATTCTGGGTGAACCAAGAATAATTTTAGGCAAGCCAGAAGAAATTTTGTCACCTTGCGCATTGTAATGTGCAATAGAACATCAAAATGGCGCCCACAAATGGCTGCACAAATGTTTAATATCTGTTCCATGACGTCTTTGTTTATGTTAATTACAGACTGTTGTCTCTTAATGAAACATCTTGCCCAATAAAACTAAAAGGTTCAAATGGTTTCATTTCTGCTTTTAACAATCTGTTCATCAGAGACAACTTAATTACATAATTCAGTACAAATTGTGCTGTAAAAAGGATGGACCAAGCTAGGCTACAGGTATTGAATGCATTGAACATGAATTAATTAAGCTGAAAGATGAACGGGCATTGAACAAATGTGAAGGCTACAAATGTGAGGGCAAAGAGTCAACGGGACAATTTGAGGTTTTAGCCCCCCACCCTTTCCATTATAAGTAAATTGGGAACTGCTAAATGTAAGGGGACATTTGCATTCTCAAGTGGGCAAATGTGCCCCAGACTATCTCTTGGTTTAACGCAGTAAGTTACAGGCCAATACAGAGGTGCAAGCATTATGACAAGCATTACAGTGACAGGGGCCCAAGCTTTAGGACATAGGATTGTTCGATTAGGTGATCTAATAGAAAATCGTCATTATTTTTTAAATTGTAAATTTATGCATTAAATATTAATTAAGCGAATAAACATGAATGATTTTTACTGCGTTAAACATTTCAAAAACCTACATTTTAATTACTCTAAGGCGATTCATCACAAAAATTGATATTATGCTCAGCGAATGTATGCCCATCTGTAGACCAAGGTAAGAGTATTTTTGAAAGTGTATCACTGGAATTCCTGGCCCAAGTATCGAGCCAGGCATTCCAGTGATTAACGTAAATAGTCTTCTCTTTGCCTGAAAATAGACATTTTTAAACACCGTAGTAGCTTTCATCATTGAAATGCATTTGTTACTATGTGTGGCTAGTTTGTAGAGAATCACATTTATCACTCTTAAGCAATAACAACAAGCCTATTAGGAGAAACATTAAAGTGACTGAGAAACAAGCATTATGAGAAACATAACAGAGACAGCGACACATGTATTAGGGTATGATGATAACAGGCAGACAGATGGATAAACATGATTGTCATACGTGATACCAGTAGGTGCCATCATTTATAGACAGGGCAGAGATGAAGATCAATGTTCAATGTCATGATTGAACAAGTAGGCTGCACAAAATCTCCTCCCCCATATATACTCGCTATAGTATCTAGAGTAAACATCTACAGAATATGAGTTTTATTTTAACCCTTTGACACTCAAATTTGTTCAAGAAAATTTAAATTTTCTCAGAAAATGCCCATTTCCCGACCAAGAGAAGACTATTTTTGAAAATTTACCACTGGAATGATTGTCTCAGTTAAATATGAGGGTTAAAAGGTTAAATTAACAGAATTTAATGAACCCTTGTGTAGAGGCAGTGTAATTACACTCCTATCCAGCTGTTTGGCTGGTGACCATGGTCTAGGCACATACAGACACTGCAGTAATTAAGTCTCTGGTCAAGGGAGAAATACATGTATGGCGTGGCCATTCATTTTTTTCCCATTGGTTAACCCGTACAACTTTGATGTCATTATTCTATCTTACCAGGTTAATAGCAAAGAAACTGGTGTACATTTTTCAACAATTCTGGTGGATGATGTTGCTGTCTGCGACAGCACCATCTTCCACAAAATTTGTTTAAAAATGAACACCAGTTCATCTTTTAATTTAATTTGAAAATTTAAAATTTTTATGTCAGAGTGCTAAGGGTTAAACACCAGTTTTGTCAATCTGCTGTCTTTATGAAATATCTTTAAATATTGTCTTTGTCCTGTAAGCTAACAAGACGAGTAAAGAATTTCTGGAATTTTGTTGTTTTGTTCTTTAACAAATAATCAAAAACAAATAAATAATTAAATTTTTTTTTCAAATTGGTGAATGCCAACATATTCTTACAAGAATTGTATATTTTAAATATTTTTGAATTGTACATGTACATGTAAATTAGTTTATCTTTTCTAATATACGGTATGCTTTGCGCAGGTACATGTACATGTAGTTAATGAAATATATCCTCTTTTTACACGTATGTGTAATATATATAAATATGCTTGTTGTGGCTACAAGTCTGTCTTCATGTACTGTGAAACCATTTTTCTCATAAAAAAATGTCCATTTGCAGACTAAGAGATTATTTTTTTGAAGATTTGCCACTAGAATGAATGGCTCGGTTAATTATCAAGCCAGTCATTCTAGTAGTAAATTTTCACAAATAGTGTTCTCTTGGGTCTGCAAATGGACATTTCACATGACCACTGTAGAAGTTATTTTGGCCGCCTTGAGTGATAAAGCTTTAAGTGACCATCCTATGCCAGAGCACCATGGCTACATGTATTGATAGACAGTCTTACTAAAAGTCAGTTATCATATATGATATGCATCTATTTGAGACAACAAAATGCTCATTTGTTAGCCCTTTAACTGTCTGCTTGCTGACTTTCTGCAGGCTACCGTTTTCATGGAGTTAAACTTATATTTTGAAAAAAACTTGACAGAGTTGTTGGTGGTTAAACCACCAGCAACATTCAGTCAAACTGTTTTCAAAATATTCACCAGGTCCAGAGTTATTGCCCATTTAAAATTATTGTGTTTGCAGCTTGCAGCAGTCAGACAGTTATATGTAATGGTCAAATCTTGTCAAGAACATCTAGATATTTGCTCAGTGAATGTCCATTTGCTGCGGACATGAAGAGCTTATTTTTGAAAATTTTGCATTCGAGTGACTTACTCTATTATCGAGCCAGTCATTCCAGAGTAAATTGTAAAAACTACTCTTTTTCTTGGCTTGTAAATGGATATTCTTCAAGACCAGTGCTTCAGACACGCATGTCAGAGGCGGGTTTGGGCCAGGTTGACCAGTAATAGGCTAAGACAGGTGATTCTTTTAAACTTGTTTTACTCTATAGTTTATTATCACTTCGATTGTGACAGCAGTAATGGGGTGCTCACATCTCATAACTTAAGTTAATTCATGTGCATAGATATTGTTCATTTAAATTGACAATTGACTCAGAACATCAAACTGGGAAAATGCAACGAAAGGCCTCAGAAAGATCCACTCGCAGCCAAACCGGAAGGAATCAGAGAGCTCTCTTTAGACTTAAAGGTCAGGCCACAAAAGAATTAACTGCCATCTGCACAAACTGAAAATTGTGGACACACCTTTTTGACAGCTGTCAGAAAGCAGAGGAAAGAACAGAACATTTTCTCCAGCATTGTGAAATCTTCAGTGATCTCAGGCAAAACATTTGGCCAGCCCAAACATACCAGCCTCTGCGAAAGCTACATGGAGCGTTGGAGCAACTAGGAAAAACAGCTTACTTTGTTCTGAAAAAGCAATTTGCTTGAATATGTCATGTGCTGGTGAATACTAACATGAAGAAATTGACAATGTTTATAATAAGTAGCATTCTTCAAAATCATGGTAGCGCTTATTGTACCTGACACGAACTTGTGTGTAAGTTTGAGTCTGGATGCCAAAACACAGTTTGGGCCTTCCTTTTATACTTTTCCCAGTGCGGCTACATGAGGGGGTTGACCGGACTTGGTGTTGTAGCCGGAATAGACAATTTGTATCGGGAATACAGCTTTTGTGTAGCCGAGATGCTAAAGTTGTAGCCGAGATGAGGTGTATCTGTAGCCAGATTTGCTATATGTAGCCGGTGGCAAAGGCTAGTGTAGCCAGGAAAAGATAGAAACTGATTGTGTAGCTGGTTTGCTTTACAGTGTAGCCGGCAAAGAGTTTGCTGTGCTATGTGTAGCCCGAAGTGTGTAGCCAGTGAAAGAATGATTGTGTGTAGCCGGTGTGCTACTAAAGGCGGCTGGTGAATGGGTAGCCGGGATGTCTATTTAGGCAGTGGACAATGGTAAGGTGTTTTTTGTCATTTTTCTGAGGACAATCGGTCAATGTGTGGGTTAAAAAAGTATAGAAGGATGTAGATTGGCATTGAATGTCAAATTTGATATTCATTCCAGTGTGATCCTGACTCATGGCGTTTCGTGCCAAGTTTGGCTATGCTCATCAGAGGAAGACATTGAGTATATGAAGGACGTTGGTGTAGTACAACGTCATACGTGCTTGTCATATGTGCTTGTTACGTAACCTACTACGACTACTTTATGATAAGTAGCCTCCTTCTGTCTTTCCATCTGGCTATTTCCTCTGAAACCGTTTGGCAGAATTGAATCAAATTTGTCATGTAAGTTACCAAATGACTGCAGATTGCACGACAACATTTATATTTCCCTCCGTTTCCTCCCCCTCAGGGGTCATGGGGTGTGGACGAACGGTCAAATATCATACATATTTTGTCCATGATGCTATCTTCTATGAGACTGTTAGGTGGAATACAATAAAATTTGATATGTCGTCTCCATAACCATTAGGTGTAATCAATGAATTGTGGTATGTCAGTTAGACATACGGTACCAAATGATTGTGGATTGCAAGAAAACATTTATATTTGGCTCCACCCCCTGCAGACGAGGTCAAAAGGTCACGTATCATGCAAATTCTGTACTTGACACTACGACACAGTGCAAACCGTTGGGCAAAATTCAAAGAAATTTGGGATGAAAGTTACCCATATTATTGTGGAATACAAGAGAATGTTTATCATCATCATTAGTCATCATCAGTAATCATCGTCCATCATCATCATCATCATCGTCTGGTTCTATGACCATGACAATGAAAAATAGTTGGTAATGGTTGTGGCAGCAGTAGGATTCCATAGCGTTTGGCATGATCCGAAAAGAATCTGTAAAATCCGAAAACTGTTTACCATGTGGCAAAGTGGAACTGTGCGGCGGTGATGACCACTTTTAATGCTAAACTAATCATATAATGGATGGTGACAGACAATTCACCAGTAAACGTCATGTCTTATAATACATTTTTTATTTTTTCAGTCTATTGCCAGACAGTCCGCCTGACTCAAGCTCTGAGCATGCTTATTCTCCGCCAGAACAAAATGGCTTAGGTGAGTGACATTTATAGGCAGCAGTTTACAGAGCACTCCAGGCCTTTCTTCCACTGACTGTAACAATAAGTAGTGAGAGAATTCTGTCTTGCCCAAAAACCAGCCCTTTTTGATGACCTTGATCTCTGACCTTTTGATCCCAAATTTACAAGGGTTCTTTTGTACCCTAATGGTGCTCTCCTACCTACATGTAAGTCTGTTGAAGATTCCCCCCCCCCCCCCCCCACTTGCCAAGTAGAACTTGCAGTATCAGCCCTAAGATATACACAGACATGTATACAAACAGACACATGCATGTACATACACACACATACATATGGTAAGTACAATTTAAATAGGCGTGATGCGCTAATAGTTGCAGCTTTGGAAACTTTGTCAGAAATCTGATCGACTGACAGACAGACAGACAGACATATTCTGTAAGTAGTTATGAGTCCAGTCTCAGGGTAGGTTTGTTATGAAATTCAGAAAAAGTCTTCCAGCTCTCATACATGTATATATATTTCGATCCCCTGCTATGCATGACAATTACTCAGACAGTATTGTTGGAAAGAATAGAGCAAAGGATAGTCACAGAGAAATTGCTACATTCTTAACACAGCAGACACAGGCCTCAAGCTAGATCAGAGGAGTTTAGCAATGGTCAGAGTGTGAGAATAAACACATTAATTCTCAGGTACTGTGATGTATTACAAGATCAAACATGGCAATTTTTGTGTTAATGGCCTTGTTTATGGGTGGGTGGTGGGGGTTGGGGGTGGGGGGGGGGGGGTTGTTTACTGGAATTCTGCTTATAACCAATTCCAATATATACACTATATGCTATTCCTTACTAACTCTTTCACCTGTAGTAACTTAGCTACATATAAAAGGTTACTCACCCAACAGAGGTCTTGAATCGG
Organism: Chaetoderma sp. LZ-2023a; assembly: GCA_034401795.1. Classification (NCBI taxonomy): domain Eukaryota; kingdom Metazoa; phylum Mollusca; class Caudofoveata; order Chaetodermatida; family Chaetodermatidae; genus Chaetoderma; species Chaetoderma sp. LZ-2023a. The sequence goes on along the minus strand of CM067370.1, from coordinate 126,944,557 downwards.
CCTGTGGAACCGGTGGCAGATAAGCTCAGTTCGGATTCCAAGGTACGACTGCCGGGCGTCCGTAGAAACGGCGGGAATCATCTAGCCCGGCAGCCACGAAATGCGAACTCCGGGATTACGGGATACCGCCAGCACCACACACCTATGAATTCCCCATATCTCATTTTAAAGTCAACCATACCGGAAAACTGTTGAATATTTAGAATTTCATTTGACTGGAAGCCATTGTTGTCCTGGGCAGCAATGGCTTCCAGTCAAATTAATTTCAAAATATTCAACAGAAATTTTATATAACGAATTTACTTTTTCATGGATTTGATGGTGAACCTTTTCAATGATAAAGCCCTAAATAAAATTAATATCCAATGCAGTGGTTTTGGAATTAATATAAGGAATTTCTGGGTAAATGAAGGGTTAAGGACAATTTTTTCAATGGTATGGTTGTCAAATGGAAAAAAATTACTTCTTCAGAAGTCTTCAAAGTTTTATATTTGTACCTGTATGCCAAGTGCATAGTATTTATTGAAAACTTATCACTAGAATTACTGGCGCAGTAACCTAGCCACTCATTACAGCTCTAGGCTTTTAATACAAATTCTTTACCAGGCCGACAAATGAATATTGTCTATCATGTTCTTGAATGAATAGTTACTATATAGTTTTGTCCATAAATAAATTAAAAACTTTTACTGAGTAGCTTTCAATCGAATATTTTATTTTAAAAATATTTAAAGCATTTCACATTTAATTCTTTGGAAATAATGTTTTTTGTAGTTTATTATGTTAAAGAACTGTTTGAAAATTTTATGGGATTTGACATTGTTAGCTCACCTGGCCTGAAATGCCAAGTGAGCTTATGCCATGGCGACCATCAGTCGTGTGTCCGTCCATCAACTTTTCCTTTAAACGACTTCTTCTCAAGAACCACTTGGCCGATTTAAATTATGCAGGAAGCATCCTTAGGGCATAGGGATCCAAATTTGTTCAAATGGAGCCAATCGGCCAATTTGGCCGGTGGCCATCTTGAATTTCGGCCAATTTTAGGAAATGTCTTTAAAAATCTTCTCCGAAACCACTTTTGGAATCGATTCAAAGCTCATGAAACATCATCTCGGGAAAGAGGTAAGCCAAGTTTGTTCAAGAAGACTTGATTGACCAAACGATTCGGTGGCCATCTTGGATGACCTAGTTTTCCCAAAAATTACTTCTCCAGAACCACTGAAAGGATCAGGCCGAAATTTGGGAGATATGATGAGGGACTAAGGGCCATTAAAGTATTTCAAGGGAAGTTGATCCGTAAAAAAACATGGCCATGGTGGGCCAATCAAAATGTAGCGTGTTTGGCGGCCATATTGGATTTTTTTATTTGATGGATTTTGAGGCCGAAATTGGTTCTATAGGCCCCCTATATGGTTTTGGGTATTCAATTTTTGAAATTGTCGGATAAACAGTTTTACGGCCATATTGGATAATTTTCTCGTCAAAAGCTCCCATGCTAAAGCAATGGGAAATTTAAAATGTCTTCTCGAGAACTTCTCGGCCGATTTCAATTATGTTTTGGCAGGAAGCATCCTTAGGGCATAGGGATCCAAGTTTGTTCAAATGAAACCGATAGGCTAATTTGGCCGGTGGCCATCTTGGATTTCGGCCGATTTTAGGAAATGTCTTTAAAAATCTCCGAAACCGCTTGGGGAATCTTCATCTAGGGCAAGAGGTAAGCCAAATTTGTTCAAGAGGACTTGATTGACCAAATGGTTCGGCGACCATCTTGGATGACCTAGTTTTCCTGAAAACGACTCCTCCAGAACCGCTAAAGGGATGAGGCCGAAATTTGGGCGGTATGATTAAGGACTAAGGGCTATTAAAGTTTGTTCAAGGGAAGTTGATCCATCAAAAAAAACCTTGGCGCCGTGGGCCAATCAAAATGTAGTGTGTTTGGTGGCCATATTGCACTTGCAAAAATGTCCACAAACTCATTTAAACGACTACTAAACCACCCACCAACAATTTTGACAAAAATTGATGGTACTCCAAGTGAGCGACACAGGCCCCTTGGGGCTCGTGTTTTGAAAGAATATTTAAATATTAAAGACATGTGTTTTAATAGTGGCCAGTTAGTTTGTGTATTTATTTAATTAAAATGTAGGTTAATCTCATTTCATTTAATGGTCAAGAAAATCTGAATTATTCCTTGTTAAATGTTCATTTGGAGGCCAAGTGAAGAATATTTTTGAAAATTTACCACTGGAATGACTGGCTCGATTATCGAGCCAATCATTCCAGTAATGAATTGTCAAAAATAGCATTCTCTTTGCCTGCAATTTATGGACATTCCTCAAGAGCACTGCAGAGGCTGGTTTGACCATTAATGTGTTAATATGCATGCTACATGTATAGTCGGTCAAAAGCAAAACATTTGTTTGTGTATTCTTTGTGGTAGAAATATTTTCATTTGTAATGTAAGCTGTTTACTTTGAAGCTAATAAAATAAAACAGTTCATAATTGACCTGGTACTCTCATGCCTCGGGCTATACTCTCTCTCTCTCTCTCTGTCCTGATCTCTGGACATTAGAGATGGCATACGGAAATTAGCAATGGTGTAGGCTGTGTTATGTATGGCAAAGAGACATAAGATTGCTTAATACACGGTATTTATCTACATTTTATAATATATATGTAACCCTTTAATGGCTAAAATTTGGTCACGAAATATTCACCTATTGGACATCCATTTGCAGGTCATTTTGAAAAAATTACCACTGGAATGACTGGCTCGTTATCGAGTCAAGCATTCAAGTTCTAAATTCTTGGAAATAACCTTGGCGTGCGAATGGACATTTCTCAAGACCACTGCACTGTTTCTAGCGGACTTGCCCATTAAAAAATTACTTTGAACTGTGCCAAATTAAACCATTGCCCCTCATTGATGTTATTGATGGAGGGACATGCATACATGTATTAAAACCTTTCCATTTGTCCATCTTGGATTAATTTCAGGAGAATAAATTGAACCCTTTAACTGTCGTATTTATTTTAAAAAAATTCTATTTTCTCATAGAAAATGTCCATTTGCAGACCAAGAAAAAACAATTTTTGAAAAAAATAGTTCTCTCTTGGTCTGCAAATGGACATTTCTCAAGACCACTGCAGGAGCAGTTTGTGGTTGATATTGGTGTTAAGAGGTTAATAGAGGAACTGTTCTTCAAATCTGGTATGCCAATCCCTTGTGACAGAATCTGTAAATACAATGTATAGCAAACAGAACCATATATGCCTTAGGCAATAAAAGTGCAGCTATCTGTTTTGAAATTATTGACATGTTAATTTACTGGACGATTCTATGTCAGTTATTCACATTAACAAATTTGATATAGTTTGTAAAATTAATGGCCCAGTTGAATACATTCCAACTTCTTTTTAAGTTTTATATAACGTACGAATTCTGAAATATTTGCCATTTGAAAATTCAGTTATCAATGCAAACTGTACCTGTATGTAAAAATTCACAAAGCTAACATTATTGTAATGCAGTTTGTGTGCTCCAGGAGTAAAATATCCTGTCTTTAAATTCACTCTTCACTCATGTAAAGCCATTACTATAGTCTATTATTCTGCAGGTTTTCAAGATTTCTATCCTCCTTTGTGAAGAAGTCAGCCAAAATATCAACAAAGCGGAAAAGAAAACATTTTATTGACAGGGCATAGAATTGGTGACACAGTAGCTTAATGATACCTAGTGATACCACTTGTAAGCGGGTAGTTCTCTCTCTGAATTCAACTTACACAAAATATCATGCATCAATGTAAGACCCCTGGATCAGGGTGTGTTGGAGTGATAGAGTGAAAATAGTAATTTAATTTAACCAGTTTGACCCAAAGTTCACAGTAAAAAATCCTGATGAATTCAAAGCTAATTATAAAATCTGACTGACTATTTTAAAAATAGTTTTACTGAAATTAATTGCTGTGTGACAACAATGACCTTCAGTAAAATAGTTTTCAAAATAATCATGATTTTGTTTCTAACAGGTAGTTATATCTATAGGCTCGGAAGCAGTGATGGGTTATCAATATTTGATGGTCATTCACAAGAAGAGACCACATGTATTTTATGTCTTTGTAATTGGTTCAAGCATGAACTTATCATTTCTTGATTTATATTTTTATATATCACTGCATGACATCTCCGCTTCTACCCATAGAATCTGCGGTGAACGTCCTTGAAGCTCTGTACCAGCTACCTACAGTATTATGTTATGTTTAAGTTTGTGTGTAAGGTTTTGGCTTTAATAATAATAATAATAATAATAATATTAATAATAATAATTTGGTAACAAAATTAAATTTATTCATTGTAATTTTACTTATCTGTATAAAATAGCTTTGTTTATAAATATAAAAGTTTTGCAGCCATAAGTGTTATCTTTCAGCATCCTTTAATCTAAATTAACCCTCAAATCTTTTCAAGAAAATTTCAATTGTCTCGAAGAAAATGTTCATTAAGAGAAGACTATTTTTGAAAATTTACCTCTGGAATGACTGACTCAGTTATCGAGCCAGTCATTCCAATGGGAAATTTTCAAAAATAGTCTTGGTGTGCCCTGGACATTTCTGAAGACCACTGCAGAAGCCGTTTTTATGAGTGTTAAAAGGTTAAGCATATTTATCCTGAATTCACAAAAATGTTGTGATAAGTGTTTGAAATCTAAAAGATGATGAATAATTTGAAAACAATTTGACTGAACTTTTTTGCAACCAAATTAAGACAATAACAATCTTGACTCTGGAATGGTCAAAATTGGTCAAGAAAATCAAACTATATTTGATTATAAACTATTCATATGCTGCCCATGGGAATATGTGTATTTTTCAAAAAATTTTCACAGAAAAAACATGACTAGCTCATTTATAAATCGAGACAGTCATTCCAGTCATTAACTTTCAAGAGTAGTCTTTCTCTTGGTCTGCAAATGGACATTGTTCAAGTTCACAGCAGCGGCCGGTTTAATTAAAGACTTAAACATACGTCAGAGAATTTGTTTTCAAAATATTCATTTGAATACTTTTTGTTATCTCATTTAGTAGCGCTTCAGATTGGTTAAAAGATTTTGTTACTAATTCCTTTTCAAGACACGTTCAAAATAAAATAGTACTAGGTATTTTAAAATGTTAATTAATTTTATGTGGATCAAAGCTGTGAAATTCCAATGTCAGTGTTTTGAAAAATTTAATTTGTTCTTTCTAATGATCATAATTCTTGAAAGGTGTATTTACCGTTAACTTAAATTTATTAAATGTATTAAATAAAGTTAAATTAAAGGTGCACATTCACAGCAAAATGACTGAAAATAAAATTGTTTAAATTGTATACCTTTAAAGGCTTAAAGTTTGGCTCTAGATTGAATGAAATGAAATAAATCTTAACATATGATGATTTCATTATGTATAGATTAATACAATTTTTTAAGTTGTGAATTTGAATTAGGGACTTGTGCCTCTATTTCAAATTCACAACAAAAAATACGAAATTTATTTGTGCGAAATGAAATCCTCATATGTTAAGATTTATTTCCTTTCATTCCAACGAGGCACACAATTTAAGGATGTAAAAGTATACAATTTTAACACCTATTTTCAAGCATTTTGGTGTGAATATGCACCTTTAACTTAAATTTATTAAATGTGTTAAATTTTGCGACTTAGTAATTACATGAAAGAAAAGTCTGATTTAATGGAAAGTTGTAAAACTAATATTTTCACAAGAATTCATAGATCTTATTAGTGTCTATATATATTATTTATTAAGGGCTTAGGCACTTAGCTTTCTTAGCGCAATTTTTCCCTGCAAGCATAACAGAAACAGGCATGTCCAAATTGCAATTGTGCATAGCCCTTTTTTCAGTTAGACAAATTAGCTTTAATTAACCCATTTTGTTTTGCATAACCCTTTTGAACATGTTTATCTACACAATATAACTACGTGAATGAAACTGCTGGAACAGAAAACAGATTGCATCAGAAATATTTTCGTAAACTATGAGCGAACTAAAAATGTAATCATATCTATTTTTAATCTCTGCCACCTAACATGAATTCCATCTTTCCCATCCAAGTCCATGAATCCATTCATCAGCCGTTCAGGGACAGTTAACATTACCTCTACTTAGAGTATAGTAGTGAATCTTTGTGGATCGGCTGAGTGGGCCTGCTGCGCTCTATGAAAACTGTTTCTTTGTTACCAGTTCAGTGTCCGTATGCATGCATGTGTTTGTTGGTGTGTCTGTTCTTGCATGCATTACTGTTTCATTATAAGTTGTGTCTCTCATCGTACTGTAGATAAAGGAGGAATCCAGTTTTAGCTATGCCCCGCCCATCTCTAGCTAAGCTCCACCCACACTTCACCGTGTTGAGATCGATCGATCCTTGAACTGACTGACTATCAGTTTCCAGAACACTATACAGGTAAGCTGTTGAATATTTTAAAACTAATTTGACTGGGTGCTGTTGCTGCCTATGGCAGCAACAGCGCCCAGTTAAATTAGTTTCAAAATACTCAACAGAATGTTTATTAAATAGTTAAGACATACATGTACAGTTCGTAAAAATAGATGGACTATTAAGCGTTCGTGACAAACCTATCTACGTCATTCATGATGACATAATTGACTATGACAATCCTACACTTCACATAGTTGATTATGATGTCATGTGGTGTATAGATAAACTGGATTCCTCGATTGAGTGATTGACTGTGAGAATATATTACATATTGAGCATAATTTATCTGATGCTTTTCAGATAACAAAGCAAATGGCATGGTTAATGGTCACATTGGCGGCATCCATCACATGCCTCCAGGAGCTAATGGAATGACCAGTCTGCTACCGGGCAGTATCGTGCAGCAGCAGCAGCAACACGCACATTCACATCAACAACAACAGCAACAAGATCTGACAGCAGATATTATAGCCACATGTATACCCTTATCATCCAATCACTCTTTATCAAATGCTCACCAAACTCACCAACATACTCATCACGGTGATCTCATGTATACTCATCCCTCTCATCACCCCCATCTCCCATCACAGCCACAGCCACACACACATCTTCCTGGGCAACAACAACAACAACAACAACAACAGCAGCAGCAACAATGCCAGCAACAACAGAGGCCACATCCAGTACCACCAAGTACGAAGGGATTTACGAGCTACCTGCAGGAGCCACCAAAGTTAAACCACCTGCCTATCGTTACAGCTATTGCTACAGGTAGGTGATAGTATACATATGTCATGATATGTGTAATACCTACAATAAATATGTAAAACCTAAGATTGATACTTAAAATCTGTATCACCCAGCACTAACCAAAATTTCAGTATGCGTTTTAAGCAGGATGCTACTGAGAGCTGTAACTATCTTTAGATTAAGTGTTACTGATTTTGTTTCTTAGGATTTATATTTAGTTGCTAGGAAACCAGGCACAGAGAAATTCAGAATTAGATTTCTTTGACTCTTTAATTGTCAAGTCGGTCAAAACGAGCCAATGCAGTGGCCTCAAGAAATGTCCATTTGTATATGAAGAGACCATTTTTGAAAATTTGTCAGTGGAGTGACTGGATCGGCCAACAAGTCAGTGATTCAAGTAGTATATTAAAAAGTTTCTATTGGGCTGCCATAGACATTCATTGTGAAATAACTATCTTCTGAACCAATCTTGACCATTAACCCTTTACTGGCCAAAACAGATCTCAGCGATGGTCTGTAGGAATGTCCATTTGCAGGTCCAGAGAGGACTATTTTTGAAAGTTTCTCACTGGAATGACTGGCTTGGTTAACAAGCCAGTCATTCCAGTGATCAACTTTCAAAAATAGTCTTCTTGACCTGCAAATGGACATTCAATAAGCAAATATTTTTGCCTTGAAATGTACTTGATTTATCCCCAGCACATATTTAAATAATAAATACCAAGAAAGTATGTTGCTGTTAAACATTTCCCAATAACTTTCTAAATTGTGCTCATATGAAGAAATTCTATGATGAATGGAGGGATCCAATCTGTCACTTATGTATCGGGTCATAATCAAATACGTGTATGTCATCTGACATCAGAATCAAAACTATTTATGCCTCCATCCTGAAATCGAAAAGTTGATCACTTGTGTATGGATTCTATGTCTTTGGCGAAGTTACAATTAATAATCATTCTGTTGAATATTTTGAAAATAATTTAACTGTGAGCTGCTGCTGCCACAGGCGACAACAGCCAGCAGTCAAATTAGTGCAATGCAAATGTAAATCTAACAATTTAGTTTCTACTGTTCAAATTAGAGAGGGTGTCGCAATAAAATTCTTATCATGGAAGTACAATCATCATTTTGTTAGCAAAATGTTTTGCAATCGCTTACACCTGGTCATTTCTCATTATTTCTCTTTGCAAATTATTCATTATGATTGATTTCTGTTCCTACATGTAACATCTTTGGACATGAATTAGGAAACAGAAATCTGACTGATTTTGAGCGGATTGAGATAGATTGAACGTGGAATACTCGCATTGCATCAATATGTTTGGTTGTTAAAATATTGCAATTTGTGCAATAAAATCTGATGTATCAAGCTATAGGTTAGATTCATTTAACCATTTAACACTCATATCAGTCAGAAATGGTGATAACCGAGCCAGTCATTCCAGTTCAAAATTTAAAAAATAGTCTTCTCTTGGTCTGCAAATGGCCATTTTCTATGAGATAATTTAAATTTTCTTGAAAAAATTCGAGGGTTAAAATCCTGCGTGAGATCTACTTTCGTAATAGCTATCAAGTAACTGCTTTCCTTCCAATTCTAGTATGGCTAAAAAAGAACAATACCCGATACAACTGCCTATAACAATGCTGAATAATTCATGAATCTATTTTCTCACTCAATCATATGACGCCATAATCAACTACGCGACTTGTATGCTGATGTCATCATCATGACGTCACGAATGATTCGATTAATCCCATCCTTAACACTTAATAGTCCGGCACGTACGAATTGTATGTTTTTGCTATTTAAGAAATATGCCATCGGCAGCAACAGCGCCCAGCCAAATTAGTTTCAAAATATTCAATAGATTATCTGTATAATTTTCTAGAAATGGGAGTTCAGAGAACGATCGATCTCAACATGAGCGAGGTGTGGGTGGAGCTTAGATAGAGATAGGCGGGCTGGAAAGGTCCATTTGCTATATTTTTTATCAAGTCTCCCTTCCACTTCTTTATAAAGCAATTCACTTTGCTTCAGGCCCTCCTCAAGGAATGGCTCTACACGGCGTTTCTTCAGGCGCTCCTGGTACATCAGTGTCAGGTGTGGCTTCTACTCATCCATCCATGTCTGCACATTATCAAGGGTATGTATTCTTTGCACATATGACAAGTGTATGCATTCACGTTTATTGTACTTTAAAGAACTTCGCAATAGCCACTGGAACTGTTTGATCTAAACTATACTTTAAGAACATTATGGCCAAGTAGACATCTGATCAAACATATGCATACAGAAATCTGATCAATTGGTCATTTTGCCATGTACCATCTTGAATTTTCATAAATATTCAGAAATCCTTTTACAAGCTACTTAATTAGGTGGAGCAGTCTTATTTGGATAAACCTCAAATTCTGTCTATTAATGACGTAAGCTTAGCAAGCTTTATTCAGATATCAATGTTCAAGGTAGGTGACACAGGCCATTTAACCTCTTATTAAATTAATCTATTGTGTTACTACTCATGGTTATATATCTTCATAAACAAATGAAACAAGTGTCTGTTCATATGCAAAATATGCAGAAGTATGTGTTCATATGCAAATTAGCCGGCTACAATGTACAGGAAATTCAGTGATTTGCTCATTCCTTGTTTTATCTTTTAGCCTTGGAGCAGCAGCAGCAGCAGCAGCCAATGCATCAAAGAAAAGGAAATACTCAGATTCACCCACAAATACTGTAAATAGTGATATGCTCAATGCAATGAATGGCATGCTTGGCATTAAGCAGGAACCTACAGGTATGCTTGATTCATTTGATTCTACATAGCGTTTATACTGAACCATACCTACTAGTGAAGATGGTAGTATTTTATACCTGCCACCAAGTTAAAATGTAAGATGGTAATTACAGCAGGATTTCATGTTTAGTTATATTATATTTGGCAGGAACCATTCGTAGGGCATGAAGATCTAAGTTTGCTCAAATGCAGTTGGTCAGCCGATTTGGATCTTGGATTTTGACTGATTTTTAGAAACGTCTTTAAAAATCTCCAAAAGCAGTTCGGGGATTGATTCAAAACGTATGAAATATCATCTAGGGCGAGAGCTGAACCAAGTTTTTTCAAGGGTTATTGATTGGCCAAATGGCTCGGTGGCCATCTTGGTGCTCTAGTTTTTATGAAAATGACTTCTCCAGAACCGCTGGATGAATCGGGCCGAAATTTGGGAGATATGATTAGGGACTAAGGGCCATTTAAAGTTTGTTCAAGGGAAGTTGATAGGTAAAAAAAACATGGCCACCATAGACCAATCAAAATGTAGCATGTTTGGTGGCCATATTGGATTTTTTAATTTGATGGATCTTGAAGCTGAAATTGGTTTTTTTATGGGTATTTGGCTATGCTGATTTCAACATTGCCGTTTCTAAAGCGCAGATTTTTAATCATTTGGCGGCATGCAGTAAAATTACATGTACCATCTAGTACAGGTGTTCCTTGTACCAGGTTGGACTGCATTCCACAATCCTTTGAATCATTTGTCTGAGTGGCCCAGCTCAGTTATCTGTTAGCTTTGTTCTTTGGTATTGGTTAGTGTGAGTTGAACCTTATTTTAAAAAATAATTTGACAAAATCATTGCTGCCTTAGCATTATAGATGTCAGAGAATACAATGCATATCTTAGATATTTAGCCAGCGGAGGAAAATGGTCAATTAATGTGTTTTATTTTTTCTGTGGTGATAAAACTTATGACTAATAAATTAATTGTTGGGGAGAAAAACCTGGCTTATTCACCTACGAAGTTGCCACTACTGCAGAATGGCAACTCTATTAATCATTTTACTGCCAAAATGCATGTCACAATTAGCCTTTCCTGCTGTATTGCAAGAGTCAATTAACCATTTTACTGCTGAATTGCAAAGCGCAGTCCCAGTTGGAAAACCATCTTGAATTTTGTCCTGCCAGCTACTCCTATAGTAAAGCAATTGGAAATTTAAAACATCTCCAGAATCACTGAACCGGTTTTAACCAAATTAAGTAGGACGCAACTTGTTCTTATTGCAATTCTGGCCAAAAGATAGTGTTCCACTTATAGTCGATTGCCTTCCTAGTTGAAATGCCTATGTTCCAGGTGAGCGATACATGCTCATTGGGCCTCTTGTTCCTTATGTAAGAAGGATTCCAAACTGCATAATTAAATCGCATTCATGTAGGAATAGTGCACGTGGGCAAAAGTAGGATCTGAGTTATTGTAACCTGAGTGTGAAAATTGTGCATCTCTTCACTGGTGAACATTTCGAACAGTGTCCCTTGAAAATTTATTTGTGGCTTTTATTGCAAGATCTTTATAAATGCACACCTTTAGCACTCATATCAGCCAGATTTTATAAATGCACGCCTTTAATACTCATATCAGCCAAAACAGCTTCTGCAGTGGGCTTGAATAATGTCCGTTTGCAGACCAAGAGAAGACTATTTTTGAAAATTTACCACTGGAATGACTGGCTCAATAACCAAGCCAGTCATTCAAGTGGTAAATTTTCAAAAATAGTCTTCTCTTTATCTGCAAATGAACATTTTCTATGAGAAAATTGAAATTTCACTTGAACAAATTTGATGGTTATATGAGGGCTAAGTGCTCATAAAAAAGAAAACAAAGACTGCATGTTATTATTACACCACAAAAACATCCATTACCGTTCAATCACTACTTATTAAATCAATTATCTGCATTTAGCTTTCAGAATAAAGGTTTTATTCCTGCATACACACCTCCCCATGCCTATTCCTATTAATATGGACCCTTAGCCAGGCTAATGGTTAAGTCCATCTCCAGCATAATGACAGATATAGACTGGTGCTCCTCATAGTGACGTCTGTCACTAAGCGCGCTCGCGCATGCGCACTGAAGCCAAAATAGGAAACAGATTCACTTTTCAATTATTCTGCAAGCAGAACAACTGCTAAAATATTCTCTAAGAGTTTTTTATGCTTTGCGCTGTGACAGTTACACTATTGTCTTCTATATTACCAAGGAATATGCCTAATATGAATTCAATCCTCCCTAACTTTTGTTTAGGAAGTTTATTAGTGGTTATATTGTATTTTATAGCTATATTCATATTGTTACCGGTTTTCGTGAAAGATCGAATTCTCATTTCGTGGTAACTTAATTACTATGCCTATATCATCATCATCATTTTCTAGCGTTCGACCAAAAGATACTTGAGTGGCAGATTTCTAGCTATGAACTGCCCGTTAAATTATGACGTATTTATTTGAGCCCTTATCAATTTACTTCTAGTGCATTATAAGGATTTCATTTATCCCTATGCAAGTTTGTTTTCTTGTCAGTAGGGATTTTGATTGCTAATTTGAACTTTCTCGCCTTTTTTAGAAGTTCGTTTTATGTTTCTAGTCTCCTTTTTTACGATTTTCTAAGCGGTAGTTATCATTGTTACGCTTTTTTCGTTTTAGGAGTCTGGTAAATCGTCAGATAGGATTTAATGTACGTCATCGATTTGTGATCGCCATCACTCGGCTGAATTTGCCGGACAGGTCTGTGTGAAATGTCCTTTTTTGTACCCTCATACCGGTCGTAATGACCGGAGGGGGGAATTCTCTTCGCCAAATTCAGATGCCGTACTAGTTCAATTGCGAGATTTTTCATTCGCATCGGTCTTGATCAAATCGCTGGACGAAAGGATATATTCTGATTTAAGGAAACTAAGAAACAGGATGTTTCTTCCAGTTCTGACGATAACCCGAGGACTAGCGGGCATTCCCGCAAATGGGGGAAACCGATCCCTCTAACCTATGCAGGTTAATAAGTTTCCTTAGCAAAAGTCTAGAGCGTCCAAGCTCTCGAAGGTGGGCTCGTGTAGTGCACCAGGTCAAACCCACCTAAGACTTGAGGGTGACGGGCATAACCCACAAGCAGTGGTGGCGGAGGCTGAGGCTGACGTCCATAAGGCTGGTCCTTATGATATTGCGAATTTTCAATATTCCGGTTGTCAAGAAAGAAACCCGCTAAGGGGGGAAACCATTCCCTCTAGCCTCGATGCAGGTTAATGTTTCTTTAGCAAAGTCTAGAGCGACCAAGCTCTCGAAGGTGGGCTCGTGTAGTGCACCGGGTCAAACCCACCTAAGACTTGAGGGTGAAGGGCATAACCCACAAACAGTGGTGGCGGAGGCTGAGGCTGACGTCCATAAGGCTGGTCCTTATGCTAATGCCAATTTTTTCGGTTATACCGGTCGTCAAGGTACTTTGTAGATCGCCCATTGCCAAGAATCCTAGTCTTGCTAGTTCTTCCGGTTCCATTGTGGTGGACTCGGGTCCTCTGGATTCGGGTTTATTTCCTTTTTTCGCTTCTTCCGCTCCGTCAGCTTCCGTTTTAATTTCCGGTTTAGCAAGACATCCGGGTCTTCAGGATCTGGTTCTTTCTTCTGTTGCGTCCGTTTCCGGTAGGACTTCCGGTTTTGTAGGAAATCCAGGCCTTCAAGATCCGGTTATTACTTGCGTTCCGTCCGTTTTCGGTATGACTTCCGTTTTTGTAGGACATCCAGGGCTTCAAGATCCGGTTCCTAGTTCAGTAGACTTTAATATTTAGCACTTAAATTTAGAAAAGTAAATCTGTTTCCTATTTTGGGTCCAGTGTGCATGCGCGAGCGCGCTTAGTGACAAGCGTCACTATGAGGGATTATAGACTGGTGCCTGTCTATATCTGTCATTATGCTGGAGATGGACTTAACCATTAGCCCGGTTAAGGGTCCATATTAATAAGAATAGGCATGGGGAGGTGTGTATGCAGGCATACAATTTTTATTCTGAAAGCTAAATGCAGATAATTGATTTAGCAAGTAGTGATTGAACGGTAAGTATGTTTTTATAGTGGTTAATAAAACAACAGACCAATCCACAAGCGGTGTCTGTGGGGGTTCCGTGACATTCATGAAAAATTGAGCGATGGGTGAATTCCAAACTTGGATAGGATTCCATAAGAATAATTTTAGGTGCGTTCTGTCTTAGCAGAATATTAAATAATTATGTTGTGGCCTTATTTGCATACATACTAGCATTGTATGTAGGTGCAGTGACACATTTATGATATGTTCTCTAGGAGTAGAGCAAACAGTTCCCTAGTGCAGATAGCTGTCTTTAGTCTTCTTCTTTTCGTTCGCTGATCATACCGCCAGTCCTGTAAGTGACTATCGACATGATCATAAGCGTTAAGTGCGTGGATCCATGGTTTATTAGAGTGCGCCGTGCGGCCTGGAACCTCCATCTTCATCACTCGAGGTTTCTGTCAGAGTTACCTCACCCTTACCTCCTTTAGTCGCCTCTTACGACACGCAGAGGATACGGAAGGTGTATTCTAAACCCCACCTACAGGGCAAGCTGTCTTTAGTTATTATAGAAGAATACTCAATGAAGGGAAGTAACTCTTAACCGTAGTCATCTTACCTAAAGTTCGGATATGTTATCGAGGTACCCTGCTTACCCCGATTACATATCCGAATGCCCGAGAGTATAATCGGATAGCGGTATCACCTGGTACAAATTCGTATCACGTGGTACAAATTATACTCGATTGCTCCTGCTTCAAGCGAGACTAAAAGTGCGCGCATGCATAGATAGGTAAAGCAACCATGTGATACTTCCAATCAGAGTACCCCAATAACGAAACCGAATTCAACCATAATATATCAGAAAAGGGAACTAACTAACTTGATTATAGTTGAATGAAGGAACATTCACTCATAAGTCTAGGAGAATGAATAGGTTACATTTTCTGAGATTAAAAGGCAGGTGGTCTTTTATAAGAATCAGTGACTTAAGTGTTAAGTATTTTATTAGTTTAAGAAAATTCAATTTTTTCATAGAAAATGTCTTGGCAGACCACGCCAAGACTATTTAAAAAAAAATTTATGACAAATGACTGGCTCGGTTATCGAGCTAGTCATTCCAGTTATAAATTTTCAAAAATAGTCTTCTCTTGGCCTGCAAATGGACATTTCTCAAGACCACTGCAGAAGCCGTTTTTAGGCTGATTTGAGTTAAAAGGTTATCAAAATGCCAGGCCAGCCCCTATGTGAATATCTGGGTTGTAAATTTTGTTAGGGTGCGATTGCGATGACTTGTTCATCCCGTAAACTAATCTAAGTTCATTTAACCATGGTGGCTGATGTTCAGTGTGAAATTGTGTGTTGCTATCTATGGACATAGGTCCTTGGAAACGCATGCCTGCCTTCTGCACAACACGCATTTAATGGTGAGTTTACTAAAAATTAAATTGTGATTTCAATTGCAGCTTACTTGCCAGACTGTAGTGAAGACGACTACAGCCAGTACGATGTGAGCGAGTCGACTAACTCTTTTGGCGACACTGTGTATCAGTTAATCAAATGGCAGCCATTTCAGAACACAAAATGGGTGACGCTATATGACGCTAATGGAAAAGAACTGTAAGTACTATGCTATGATAGTTCACATTATTGTCAAACCTGTCTATAATTGACACCTGCATTGTGGTCATATGACCACTCATTTTTAACCCGTTAACTCTCATATCAGCCAAAATCGGCTTCTGCAGTTGTCCTAGGAAATGTCCATTTGCAGACCAAGAGACTATTTTGAAAATTTACCACTGGAATGACTGGCTCGATAACTGAGCCAGTCATTTGACAGGTAAATTTTCAAAAATAGTCTTCTCTTGGTCTGCAAATGGACATTGTCTATGAGAAAATTGAAATTTTTTTGAACAAATTCGAGGGATAAAGGGTTAATGAATAACCGGGATGTGACCATTTCACATCCTATGCAATACAAATTATAGACAGATTTAGCGGTATATCTGTTTAACCCTTTAATGGTCAAGCCCTCCAAAACTGGCCTTTGTAGTGGTCTTTGGAAATGTTCGTTTGCAGGTCAAGAGAAGAGTAATTTTGAAAATTTAACACTGGAATGACTGGCTCGGTAACATGGTAACCGAGCCACTCATTCCTGTGGTCAATTTTCGAAAATAGTCTTCTCCCGCGCTGCAAATGAACATTGATTAAGCAAAACTATTGCTTTCCTTGAACAATCATGACCATTAAATGGTTATATAAAATCATTGTTTGTTATCATTCGTCTTAATATTTTCAGATACATCGGTAATCGAATATATTTGATGTTCTTTATTTTGTAGGCCCATGGTAAACTATAGGGTAGATGCTGACAAAGGTTTTAACTTTGCCATACCTGATGACGCATTTGTCTGTCAGAAAAAGAACCACTTCCAGGTCACTGTGCATGTTGGGGTCACCGGTGAGCCGAAATACCTAAAAACCTCGAGCGATGGGATGAAGAAGATAGATAACTTCTATGTACATTTCAGTGGAGTCAAGGTAAGGATGATGATCATGGTAAGCTGAATACATGTATACAGACAATTCATGGATCAAGTTTTCTGCTCATCTAGCCCTTTAATGGCTAAATTTGGCCAAGAACTTATTGAATGTTCCTTTGCAGGCCTAGAGAAGACTATTTTTGAAAATTTACTACTAGAATGACTGTCTGAGTTATGGAGCCAGTCATTTCGGTGGTAAATTTTCAAAGAATTTTTTATGTCTAAAGGGACATTTCTCAAAACCACTTCAGAAGCCAAATTGTTCCTCCAAGATTGCTAAAGGATTAAATCCAATGTGTCCAGCAGTATACAATTTTCACATTGATTAACAGTAAAAACAGCTTTTAAATCTAGTATGAGGTCTGGTGAAGCACATTTATGTGCAAAAGCTCGTCAAAATAAACTAAGATAGTCTTAAGACACTGGCTTTAAAAGCTGTTTTTACTGTTAATCAATGTGAAAATTGTATACTGCTGGATATATTGGGACACTTGGTGGACCAAAATGGCTTCCGTAGCGGTCTTAAGAAATGTCCTTTTGCAAACAAAAAGACTATTTTTGAAAATCTGAAACTTGTTTTTGCTGTCTATGCAATCTAACACTGATACCTAACTGTCTTCATTTAGATTAAGAACAGCTTTTATTGTTTTGTTTTACAGATGGAATCTCAGAGCCAGACGATAAAAATCGAGCAATCGCAGTCTGACCGAAGTAAACGACCTTTCTACCCAGTCAAGTAAGTAGCACTATCTACAAAAACTAATTCTATTTTTCAACCAGTGCACCTAGAAATAAGAGATAATATAAACCAGGTGTTCTCTTAGATGCTTGAAGTAGATCTAGCCAAGCTTAATGGTGCTGGGACCAAGGCAAGGCTATAATGATGTACAAAATCATAAACAGCCTTGTTGAGGTCCACCCGAGACTCGACCAGACCATCCACTGCCATCGTCAAACCAGAATACATCACAGACTAATGGTACCATATTCCACAATGGACACAAGGCTCCATTCCTTCCCAACAGCAATCCGTATCTGGAACAGCTTCTCCAGTACTGCAGTGGCAGCCACAAGGGTTGAGGGCTTCAAAACCTGCCTTAACCAATACATACCTTAAACTAACTGTAAATAACTGGTTTTAACCCTTGAATTTATTCAAGAAAATTTTAATTTTCTCGGAAAATGCCCATTTGCAGACCAAGAGAACACTGAAAATTTACCACTGGACTGACTGGCTCGGTTATCTAGCCACGGTTATCGAGCCAGTCATTCCATTGATAAATTTTCAAAAATATCCTTCTGTTGGTCTGCAAATGGACATTTCCCAAGACCACTGCAGAAGCTCTTTTTGGCTGATATGAGTGTTATTAAATGATCAAAATTTTTAACCCATTTTGTACATCACAACCATTGTGGAATGATATCCAAATTTGATCCCCACAGTATACTGAAGAAGAAAAAGTATCATGCTACAAGAAGCAGTGATTAATGCCTACCAGTAACGTAGTGCTATCATTAAATTTCTGTCTTCGGTAACTTTACTATGAGATCCAGTACTGATACTTTAAACAAGACCCACCTATCATCCCTCGTGCATTAGAAAGGGTTTCACTCAATACATAGAGCTCAGACCGTAGGTGTTTGCATGAGCTCTTGGCAGCCATGTAATACACATGTGACAGCTCTTCATATCACTGCTCTGTGTAGTGCTTACCTGTGAAATGCACATATAATACAGCTGCTGTATAACTGATACCACGCTGTGGTAAGTGACCATGCCGTGGTAGGTGAATCAATTTATAGCGGGTGAGAAGAGTTGCGCTGGTCTTGGTTAATGAATCAATGCCCACACTTATAATCGAATTATCAAAAACAGAAAGTTACCGATAGCACAATATTATTGGTAGACATTGATAGCGACATAGCGTGAATATTATTAACACGTTTCACATACAAACACACTGTTTTATTTAATTATTGTCGAAATTCAGCCCAAAAGTGCGATATCATCAAAGGGAAACCACTATTTTCTCTTACTTGCCATATTGCAATAACCAATATTGTGGGTTATATTGTCTGTAATAATTGTATTCTATGCAATATTTGTAAATCTTAACATGTATCATTCTTAAATGATGAAATAAAACTCAAACTGACAAGTCATTGTACATGTATTGTCGTAAACCAATATAAAATGACCCAAAAGAACTAAGAAATAAAATGAGGTTAGATCACTTCTTAAGTTGGATGACAAAATTGAAGCTCTTGTGATTGAAGGCATTCCACTGAACTTTATCTGGACTGGAAGGTGACCTCCCAAATAAAAACAGATTTTGTAACTTCGCAAATGCCAATGTCGCAAATTAATAATAAATATATACAGACGGTAATGTTTTTAAAACAATTTCAGCAATAAATTTACTATTACCTAATAAGTAAATGTATTCGGCAGTATATTTACTGGTGAGATTTTTGTTCACTTGGACGATTTCGTCCCAGACGACTTGGTTACATTACATTCGACCGAGTATTAATCAGCTATAGGACGAGTTTATGCCATCACTCTTGTAGCTACTCAAAGCTTCCCTCCTATTTATGTGGATTGCGGAAGTCTCTAACCGGGTACTACTATTAGCGCCCTCGCGCTACTCGAGTAACAACCCAAACTCGTCGTATAGCAGAAGCTAATACATCATGTGATTTCTATTTTTTCTCGACACCATTTTATGTCAAACCTTGGGTAAATTTTGATGAAATAAACAATGTTTATTAAAATATACACAATATTTAGGCGGTCCCAATTAATAATTCACTCCCGCGATGATGGATATAAGGTATACATTAAGCCTAGGCGTAAGATGGTAATAATTTGTAGCGTGACAACTTAAAATGTGTTCTAATTTTGTGTTATTTTTTTGTATCATTTTTAGCTCACCTGGCCAGAATGACCAAGTGAGCTTATGCCGTCCGTTGTCCGTCTGTCTGTCCGCCTGTCTGTCTGTCTGTCCATCAACTTTGCTTTAAAATGTATCTCCTCCTTAACGGCTTGCCGGATTTCAACCAAATTTGGCTAGAATTATCTTATGGGTGTAGGCTCTAGAACATCTATTCAGGTTTTTGATATTTCAAATATCGGGGTAAAAAACCTAGATTTTGTTTAAAATTTACCGAAAAGTGTGAAAACGCATCTCCTCATTAGTTTCTTGACAGATTTCAACCAAATTTGGCTAGAAGGGTCGTACTGACATAGGCTCTAGAACGTGTATTCAAATTTTTGATATTTTAATTTTTTGGGTAAAAAACTTAGATTTTGTTGCAAATTTACCGGAAAGTGTCAAAATGCATCTCCTCCTTAGTTTCTTTGCAGATTTCAATCAAATCTGGCTAGAACAATCATACGGAGGTAGGCTCTAAACCTTCTATTCAGATTTTTTATATTTCTATTTTTTTGTGTGAAAAACTTGGATTCTATTTAAAATTTGCCGTAAATTGTCAAATTGCTTTAAAACGCTACTCATCCTTAGTTTCTTGGCAGATTTCAACTACCGTTAATTTCCGTGTATATTGCGCTATCGTGGATAGTGCGCACCCCTAAATTTGACCAAAATCGGCCTGAAAAAACCTTCTTTCCGTGTATAGTGCGCAGTAAGATTGAGACATGTGAACGAAAACTGGTAACAAAAGAATCAATGACTTACTGCGTGTCGAATACGCTTTCCTTATAAAATCCCATTTGTGGCGTGCGTTACTCTGTTGTTTAATCACGGGAATATCATTTGCATACACTTTTAGCAAATATTTTGTATTAAACTTTATTGAACGATATAAAACGATATAAAAATACAAATATAATTTCCATCAGAACAGGTTAGAATCCGAATTTGATTTGAGCAGTGCTCATTAACATAAATGGTCGTTAGAACATAAAAATTGCATATTTATTTTGTTTCAATTCATAAAATATGAGTTGTGCGCTGATACTTGAGAGAATAAAATCTATTTTAATAAAAAAAACCTACTCAAATCCATTTTGGCTCACTAACAGTGCCGGTAATTATTTTGATATATATATGTAAATGCTAGATCGCCTTGAAAAACATCGGCCCTATCATTATTTTTTTAACACATTTATGTCCGTATCTGTGTAGCAATCTATGGATTTTAAACATCTCTATGTTCAACTTGGGAAGACAAGAGTAACCTCCCCTTATATATATAACTTAGAACAAATTACAGGAAACAATGGCGTTGTAAAAAAGTTGAATGATGGTTTATTTGATCATTTTACAACACTATGATATTTAATAAAGGTATAACACAGTATTTAGACAGTAGTAAGGCATTTCAACGATCTATTAGTACCATTATAGACATGTTAGAATGCGATCGTTATTCCCGACTGATTCCCGATCCATAAAATCACATTTTCAGCTCTGAATTTTGTGATTCTGACGAAAAATTCTGAGGAAAAAAATGGGAAATATTTATCCTTGTATATAGTGCGCAGGAGCTTTTTATAACATGTAATTTGAGCAAAAAAGTGCGCAATATACACGGAATTTAATGGTAAATCTAGATAGAACAATCATATGAAGGTAGGCTCTAGAATTTTTCTTCAGATTTTTTATATTTAAAATTTTGTGGTAAAAAGCATAATAAATTTGTTTAAAATTTACCGAAAATTGTCAAAACGCATCTCCTCCTTAGTTTCTTAACAGATTTCAACCACATTTGGCTAGAAGTGCCATACCGAGGTAGGCTCTAGAAAATCTATTCAGATTTTTTTATATTTCAATTTTTTGGGTAAAAAACTTAGATTTTGTGAAAATCTTACTGAAAACTGTCAAAACGCATCTCTTTTTTAGTTTACTGACAGATTTCAACCATATTTGGCAAGAAGGATCCTATGGAGGTAGGCTTTAGAAATTCTATTCAGATTTTTTATATTTCAATTTTTTTGGTGATTTTTGAAAACTACCGAAAATGTCATAACGCATCTCCTCCTTAGTTTACTGGCAGATTTTAACCCAAATTTGGCAAGGAGGATCCTCTGGAGGTCGGCTCTAGTTTAAAATATCTTTAAAAATCTCCGAAACCGCTTGGGGGATTAAATCAAAACTCATGAACTATCATCTAGTTCCAGTGGTCATCTCATTTTGTTAGGATATGTCAGTGGCCAATAAGTCCAGGTGAGCGATACAGGCCCTTTGGGCCTCTTGTTTAAAGATTTGTCTTGAAATATAGCTAATAGAAGTCGCCACCCTTTCTCAGAGGTTTGGATTTAGAATTTACAGCCCTTGTCCTATTAGAAGCCATGGTTACTAATGAGCGTTTTACAGTACCAATTTTCGTTCATTGGAAAAATGATTTGCAATCTTTCTAAACTACGACTATGTGTCAACCTGTAGGTGGGGCTTAGAATACACCTTCCGTATCCTCTGCATGTCGTAAGAAGCGACAAAAGGAGGTAAGGGTGAGGTTCCAGGCCGCGCGGCGCACTCTAATAAACCATGGATCCACGCACTTAACGCTTATGATCATGTCGATAGTCACTTAGGACTGGCGGTATGATCAGCGAACGAAAAGAAGAAGAAGACTATGTGTTATATACCTGTACATGTATACGGCTTTTTGCTCATATTTTGTCAAATTGTGCCTTGCGTGTTATCTATTAGTGCCCAATATAGACACAAAATTACAGTAAGAAATGTTCTGTTGCCTAATTAGGCAGCACTGTTTTCCAATCCAACTACGTTAAAAATATTCAACAGTACACTTTATTTTGTCTTGGAAACATGTTCAGTTATTTCTGAGCATTTCTCACCATTACTACAGAAGTCATTTTGTCTGCCTTACAATTTAATGAATTTTATTGAATGCGGGACAAAGATATTTTGAAAATAAAAATTGTTCATACTATTACTGTATTGTTGCCTTCAGGGTGAATTTGTTGTCGGATCAAGTAAGTAAGGTGACGGTTGGCAGATTGCACTTCAGCGAGACGACGACAAATAATATGCGGAAAAAGGGCAAACCGAACCCGGATCAGCGGTACTTTTTGCTTGTTATCTCGCTACATGCACACTGCGCCGATGACACATATATGGTCGCAGCGCAAGCATCCGAGAAGATAATAGTTAGGGTAAGTCGACAAAATATTCTAAAGTTAACCCACCCATCCTTCATCCTTGATAAACACACTATCCTCATGCCAAGGTTTGACAGGAATGCCTGTGAATAGTCAATCAAACGTGCTCGGGAGACCACATGTACCTTTTGGAGTCAAAAGATGGTGGCTCATTAAAATAAGTGGTCGTAGGTTATCGAAATCACGGCTTTTAGATCAAAATGTCATACCTTATAGTAGAGTACAGATCAGAAATAATTAAAAAATTTCCCAAAATAAAATAAAATGTTCTGTTGAATAGTTTGAAAATAAATTGATCAAAATATATTGCGGCCTAAGGCAACTATGTCTTTCAATCCAATTATGGTCCAAATATTCAACAGAACATTTCGTATGTACTAACTAACATGTTTCCGTTTTTGTTTTGGAAACATTCTAACTTATTTATGAGCTGTCCTGTTGAAAGTCCTGTATGTGTCATTGCATGCACAGTACACATACATATACATGTAAGGACATGCCAATGGAATACAAATTTGGAACACAGGTTAAGGAAATGACTGGCCATATATTTTTTCCAAGCATTGTTTTATAATTATCTTACAGGCATCAAATCCCGGTCAGTTTGACAGCGATGTTGATGTTATGTGGCAGAGAGGTCAAACTCCAGAATCTGTGTACCATGTGGGGAGGGTAGGGGTGAACACTGAACATCCTGATGAAGCATTAACCGTCCATGGCAATATAAAGTTAACCGGTCACATTGTGCAGCCATCAGATAGACGTGCCAAGGAAGATTTCCAGGAGGTTTGTAGTCTTTTTAGTGGCCTCTATTGATTAGAAGTTTGTGGGAGATCTATTATTCTGTGCTAGTTACACAGAATCTGAGGTATTCTGGCTTTATGGCAGTCACACAAGATGAATTTTAGAAAAATGATGACCAATTTTGTTCTAAAAATTAACTTGTTCGTGTCCAGTTTACATTTTTAGTCAACATTGATTTAACCCGTATTTTTTAGGAGTTAGTCTAAATTTTACAAGAAACAATAGGTGGAAGAAGTGTGATCTGTTTTAAAGTAGTATATTGTTGATATTTGTTGTTTTGTCAGGAAACAGCAACAACATACAGCGACATCCTTCTGATTAGAATCAACTCGAATTAGCTCACAAAAGAAGTGAATATAAATGGCAAAGTTTCTACTCTGTTTTAATATGAGCATGCATTTTGGGAAATGAGTAATATAAAATGACATGAATGCATTCTTATTTTAACTCTCAACCCAGCAGCTTTCAGTCACATTAATTTCAACATCTTTCATACACCTATATTATTACCATAACATACTTTGCTTTGAGTGTTGAAAAAGTTAATGTTTGATTATTTTTTTTCCACAGCTGGACAGTAAGGACCAGTTGAGGAATGTCTCTCAGATGCGTATTTATAAATATGCATACATTGATGAGTTCGCTCAGAACGCAGGCTTATCTGACGATGAGGTCATAGATACTGGCGTAATCGCACAGGAAGTCATGGAAGTTTTACCTGATGCTGTGAGGGACACTGGCGATTTCATCCTGGGAAATGGAGATACTATTGAGAATTTTCTGGTTGTAAATAAGGTAAAGATCTTCTGTTACCACTGTGTTATCTCACAATGTCATCGACTGGAGTGACATAAGAATTAGTGCCCATCTGTACATATGTAGGTCTTCCTAGGTGCACATATCTGGCCATACAGCCTGTTTTATGAAAGAGGTGATCCAAAAAGGCGCTTTCTCTCTATTTCGGACAAATGCATGTTAGGAAGCGTTTCCACCACAGCATCCTTTTGCATGGTATGCTTATAACATAGGATGTTGTTTCACATGTAATGCTTATGAGGCAATAGGTGTATGACATTGCATCTTGGGTAAAAACCTCTTGATTAATTACCAGTAATTTCTTTTTCTGAGTCGCGTTCAAACAGTGTGCGAAAAAGCACCCTAATAAAACCTGACTGAAAGGGGGATAAATTCTGTGCACTGTGAATTTCATAGAACGTCCTTCCTTTTGACCAGGCGCTTGGTTTATCTACAGAACATAATTGTATAACTCCTGCATCGATTTACAGCAAGGTTACTACATCAATACCCTCTGACATGAAAACGTCATATTTACCCATTATTTCATGTGAATAACTAATCAGGATGGTCTGGCTTATTATGGTATGGTAACAGTGTTGAAATTAAGGAGTGGAAACATTCGAGTTCAGAATTCATTGACTCTATTAAACATGTGTGTTTGACTCATAGGATCGCCTGTACATGGAGAATGTTGGTGCAGTGAAGGAGCTCTGTAAATTGACGGATAATCTTGAGATTCGCATTGATGAACTTGAGAAGATGAAGGCTAAGTTGTCCAAGTTAAAGCGCTTTGATAGTCTCAAGTCGACGAGCAGTGGCCGGTCTGCATCAGGATCAGTCATCAGCAGTGTCAGGTAACATGGATAGGCAAACCGGCTCAAGGGGTCATAGAAAATATTCTTGTCTGCCTTTTGTTTTAGCTATATGTGTTAACCCTTTAACCCTTAAATTTGTGCAAGAAAATCTCAAACCTTTGGAGGAAAACGTCCATTTTCAGACCAAGAGAAGACTATTTCAAAATTTACCACTGGATTGACTGGCTCTGTTAATGAGTCAGTCATTCCAGTGGTAAAAACTGAGCCAGTCATTCCAGTGGTAAATTTTCAAAAATAGTCTCTTGTTCTGCACATGGACATTTTCCTAGACCACTCCAGAAGTCATTTTTGGCCGACGAGTGTTAAAGGGTTAACCCTTTGATGCATGAAATGTCAATGTCTTAATTTCAAGACGGCTATAAACAGAACATTTGTTGAATATATTGAAACTAATTTGACTGAAAGATGTTTCTGACATAGGCAGCAACAGCTCTCAGTCATATTAGTTTCAAAATATTCAACAGAATATTCCTTCCATCAAAAGAAATTTGTTTGTCGTTAAAGAGAGGTCATCTATTGAATCTGGTGTCTCTTTGACGGTAATATCAAACCATGGTTGTAGACAGTGTTTAACTCGTTAACACTCATATCAGCCAAAAACACCTTCTGTAGTGATTTTGATAAATGTCAATTTGCATACCAAGAGAAGACTATTTTTGAAAATTTATAACTCGAATGACTTGCTCGATAACTGAGATTGTCATTTCAGTGGTAAATTAAAAAAAATAGTCTTCTCTTGGTATGCAAATGGACATTTTCTATGAGAAAATGGAAAATTTCTTGAACAAAATCACTGGTTAAAGTGTTAACTTATAGGTTAAGCTGGTGTGCATGGCTAAGTGCATGAATAAGATTGTGCTCAGTATGGCTTCATTCATGCCAGCATATCGAATTTAGCGTAATAAGTGCATCAATAGAATCATTGTACTGTGCTCTTAATTCTTTAACCCTCGAATTTATTCAAGAAAGTTTTTTCTCATAGAAAATGTCCATTTGCAGACCAAGAGATTTTTGAAAATTTACCACTGGAATGACTGGCTCGGTTATCCCATTCCAGTGTTCTTCTTTTGGTCTGCAAATGGATATTTCTCAAGACAGTTTTTAGTTGATTGAGTGTTAAAGGGTTAATCCTTGAATGGCCAATCCAGTCAAAAACATCTGTAAGTGGTCTTGATGAATGCCCATTTGCGGGTCAAGAGAAGACTATTTCTGAAAATTTACAACTGTGATGTTTAGCTCAGTTACTGAGCCACTGAGCCAGTCATTCCAGGGGTAGCCTTTAAAAAATAATCTCTTGCCTGACAAATGGGTATTTCTCAATGGTGTTTTTGACCCGACCATTAACCCTTTAATGACTAAGTTTGTTCAACAAGTTAAAATATTTACTTATTGAATGTCCATTTGCAGGTCAAGAGAAGACTATTTTTGAGAATTGACCGCTGGAATGGCCAGTTATTCCAGTTGTCAATTTTCAAAAACAGTCTTTTTGGCCTGCAAATGGACATACCTCAAGACCACTACAGAAGCCTGTCTGGGCCAGCTTCGTCGTGAAAGGGTTAAAAGGTTCAAGCAGGAAGTGTTGACCTCTAATATAGATATTTTAGTTTCTGGCTCTGATTTTTATGCTCCACGAAAAAAATTTCGCGGGAGCATATAGTCGGCGCTTTGTCTGTCCGTTCGTTCGTCCATCCGTCCATCCGTTCACCATATAAGTTTGTCCGGGGCATAGTTTCAGGACTTTTTCACATATAGTCACCAAACTTGGTATGTGGATGCATCTTAGCGAGAAGGTGTGCAGAGTATGAAAAGCAGGTCAAAAGTAGGTCATGCTGACCTACTTTTCATGGTCGACTGAATATCACAGAAAATGTTTGTCCGTACCATTGTTTCAAGACTTTTTGCACATATAGTCACCAAACTTGGTATGTGGATGCATCTTAGCGAGAAGGTGTGCAGAGTATGAAAAGCAGGTCAAAACTAGGTCATGCTGACCTACTTTTCATGGTCGACTGAATATCACAGAAAATGTTTGTCCGTACCATTGTTTCAAGACTGGCACATGTGCTCACCAAACTTGGTATGTGGATGCATCTTTGGGAGAAGGTATCGGAGTATCAAAACTAGGTCATGCTGACCTACTTTTCATGGTCGACTGAATATCACAGAAAATGTTTGTCCGTACCATTGTTTCAAGACTGGCACATGTGCTCACCAAACTTGGTATGTGGATGCATCTTTGGGAGAAGGTATAGGAGTATCAAAAGTTGGTCATGCTGACCTACTTTTCATGGTTGACTGAATATCACAGAAAATATTTCTCCGGGCCATAGTTTCAAGACTTTCACATATGGTCACCAAACTTGGTATTGATTATTACAGAACATATCTGTTCATTTTGAACATAGCTTTTGTGTGTATTTTTCATATGGTGCCAAGCAAAGTCTAAGTGTGTTTATTTAGAGAAACTTAGATTTTGCTTTTATTAAGCTATCCTTAACAAATTGTTCGTTAGGGCAAATCCAGCCAGACCAAAAGAATGATGGCCCACCAAATCATTCCTACTCCCCAAATTGTTGATTTAACATCATTACCCCAAACCAACAATATTTTAAGGATGGCCTAATATGGTGATATCTCATTGACAATTTCAAGTTCGTTTCTTTGTGTCTGAGCCACAGTTCCAAACCTTTCCCTGAAGCATATGCCTTTGGGGTTATCCATTCAGTTTCTCTGTGGTGTATGCCTTCGGGGAGCATACATCAATTTATTGATTTGCCTTGTTTGAATTTAAATATTATTTATCATACAGTAAACGGGAATTTATAATAAAGATACACGTTTTCATGTTATTAAGTTTACAATTTGTTTACAGTGGTAATATAGCGACGAGTCAGTCACACAGATACCATAAATGTCATCATCACCACAATCCTCAGCCACAGTGTCAGCAGAAGAGGCATCCCCCTCACGGTACACCAGTCCGGAGCACTGGCATGTGCAGCAGTCGGTTCATCCAAGTCACCATCATCCTGCTCATCCTCATCATGGCTTTCTGGTAAGAACGGCACTGTTTTTTACAGGCGTCACACTGGTCATATTCTTTTCTACGTAGAATTGAATGTATTGCAAATGGGTCTGTCTGTGCGTGCATGCGTGCGTGCGTGCGTGCATGCGTGCGTGCGTGTTCGCACCTGTATCTTAGACTACTTGTCCGATTTGGCTCAAATTTTAATGCAAAAGGATGTGCTGACTTTGGCCATAATCTGGATAAATGAATCTGGATCGGATCAAATTATGGATCTATGGATATTTCAAAAACTACTTGTCTGATTTTGCGGATATTTTAACACAACAAAGGGGGTGTGACCATACACTAGGATGTCACAACCTCGAACATGTTCAGAAGGAATCCGAAAAAAAATTAGAAAATTACAAACAGTTCCAGAATATCTAAAATCTGTACAATGTAACTAAAACGGGAGGACCAGGGCCTGCAATCTCTGATTTCTCTTGTTAACAATGTCAATAATGAAGCCCTAGTATATATAACAATTTCACAGAACTCATGCTAAAAAAGCTTTGAAATCAATCCATCCATCCATTCATTCGCCCCCCCCCCAATTCTCTCACTCAACACCCTAGAATTGATTTATAATGTTTTCACACAGTGTCTCTGTATTCATGTCAGAAAACAAGGCTTGCTCTATTAAAAGTTTGTTCCACACATTTTAGCTAAATTAATAATTTGTCAATATACAATTTGTGTCTGTCTTCTAGCTTAGTGTCAATCACAGTACTGTACATTTTAGAACGACATAAATCTGCAAGCCTTGAACAGAACAAAGCAGATACACCTGCTGCGTAAGTAGTACTACATAAGATCCTTCTACCCTCCACACACACACACACACAACGCATGCACGCACGCACACCTCCCCCGCCCACACGCAAAGAATCGCTGTTCCACAACATGTGCTATCCTTGTTATTACGCGTGTTATGTTAATTGAATGATGTTTTACAATTTAAATCCTTAACCCTTACCACTTTGGTGTCAAGATTTTAAATCTTCAACTTAAACTAAAAGATGAACTAGTGTTCAATTTTCAACAAATTTGGTGGGAGATGGTGCTGTCGTAGACAGCAACATCTTCCACCAAAATTGTTGAAAAGTGTACACCAGTTTCTTTGATATTGACACAGAAAAAGATAGAATATTGACTTGAGAGCCGTAAGGGTTAACTCTTTAGTACTCATGCCGGCCAAAAAAGGATTCTGAGGCGGTCTTGAGAAATGTCCACTTGCAGACTGAGCCAGTCATTCTAGTGGTAATTTAAATAAAATTCTTGATCTGCAAATGAACATTTTCTTTGAAAAAAATTGAAATTTCCCTGAACAAAATTTTAATGGTTAAAGACCTGAATTCATCAGAGTTGAGTATGAATGCTAGTGAATATTTTAACCCTATGAACCTTGGAAATTCAATATATTGTCTCAATTTCAAAATAACATGAAAACTGTTGACTGTTTTGAAATTAACTTGTCATAGGCAGCAACAACTTCCAGTCAACTAGTTTCAGTATTTTTAACAGAATATCCATTTCATCATAAAGAATTTAGTTCATTCGGGTGAATATGGGTTGCAGTGGCCCGTAGCATCTATTAAATCACAATGGAGGATTGCAGTTTATCCGCCAGTCATATGTCATAATTAACTAAGTGATCTGTAGGATGATGTCATAATCAATTATGTCATGAATGACGTAGCTATGTTTTTCACAAACGCTTAATTGATAACTGACTAAGCGTTGTTGTACGAATTGTATGTTTTTGCTATTTAATAAACATGCCATAGGCAGCAACAGCACCAAATCAGATTAGTTCCAAAATATTCAACAACTTATCTGTATAGTTTTCTGGAAATTAATAGACACGGAATTCAGGGATCAATCAATCCCAACACGGGCGAAGTGTGTGTGGATCGTAGCTAAAGGTAGGTGAGGCATAGCTAAAACTTGCTTCCTTCATTGTAACATTCTTTATTCCAGCACTGGACTGCTTGCAGAACAAGGTCATACCAGTGACATACCTGATGCAGAGACAACAAGAGGACAACATCGTGCGGGCCACATTACAACTCCAGGTATTTAGCATGTGCAAATGATGGGTGACTATGAAGTTGAGAGGGGTGAGGTTGGGTAAGATGGGCGAGGTTGGCTGATGGTGTGGAGGCTTGTAGTGGTGGTGGTGAGTGTGGTGGCTGACGGAGAAAACAACTAAATGTTAAAGTGTTCTTATGCATTGGTAACTTCATGTATGTGTCATCCAGCAATCTTTCCTCGATATACTCATGAAGCACTTGACCACAGAACATTTTGTTGGCAGACTTCAATTTTGGACGAAACGTCATTGGGTCAATCTAATCATCAGTCCTCTAGAATTATCCTCAACTTTTCCATTGGTCTCACGACTCCCTGGGATAGTGTCTACCACAATGGATGCATCCGATCTGTCAATAAAGTATATGATGTCATAATCAATTATATCACTTCTATGCTGACGTCACAATCATAATTGCCAGAAATACTCAGTCATGAAGCTGGAATATAGTTCGTCAAGTGTACAAATTCTGTAACTGATGGATTCACTATTTAATAAACACGGGCAAAGTGTAGGTGAAGCTTAGCTGGAAATGGGTGGGTTATAGCTAGAAATGGATGGGTTATAGCTGGAAATGGATGGGTTGTAGCTAGAAATCTGGGTTATAGCTAGAAATGGGTGGGTTATAGCTAGAGATGGATGGGTTATAGCTAGAAATGGATGGGTTATAGCTAGAAATGGATGGGTTATAGCTAGAAATGGATGGGTTATAGCTAGAAATGGTTGGGTTATAGCTAGAAATGCATGGGTTATAGCTGGAAATGGGTGGGTTGTAGCTGGAAATGGGTGGGTTATAGCTAGAAATGGGTGGGTTATAGCTAGAAATGGATGGGGTATAGCTAGAAATTAGTGGGTTATAGCTGGAAATGGGTGGGTTATAGCTAGAAATGGGTGGGTTATAGCTAGAAATGGGTGGGTTATAGCTAGAAATGGATGGGGTATAGCTAGAAATTAGTGGGTTATAGCTGGAAATGGATGGGTTGTAGCTAGAAATGGATGGGTTATAGCTAGAAATGGATGGGTTATAGCTAGAAATTAGTGGGTTATAGCTGGAAATGGGTGGGTTGTAGCTGGAAATTGTTGGGTTATAGCTAGAAATGGGTGGGTTATAGCTAGAAATGGATGGGGTATAGCTAGAAATTAGTGGGTTATAGCTGGAAATGGATGGGTTGTAGCTAGAAATGGATGGGTTATAGCTAGAAATGGATGGGTTATAGCTAGAAATGGATGGGTTATAGCTGGAAATGCATGGGTTATAGCTGGAAATGGGTGGGTTGTAGCTGGAAATGGGTGGGTTATAGCTAGAAATGGGTGGGTTATAGCTAGAAATGGATGGGGTATAGCTAGAAATTAGTGGGTTATAGCTGGAAATGGGTGGGTTATAGCTAGAAATGGGTGGGTTATAGCTAGAAATGGAGGGGTTATAGCTAGAAATGGGTGGGTTATCGCTAGAAATGGGTGGGTTATAGCTAGAAATGGGTTGGTTATAGCTGGAAATGGGTGCGTTATAGCTAGAAATGGGTGGGTTATAGCTGGAAATGGGTGGGTTATAGCTAGAAATGAGTGGGTTATAGCTAGAAATGAGTGGGTTATAGCTAGAAATGGATGGATTATAGCTGGAAATGGATCCGTCTGTTGTCTGAAAGGACCGTTCAAGATAGCACATAGTACCCTGTGTTTTGTACAAAACAAGCTGATTTGTAAAACAGATCACCACACCGTTGCCTCATTCTCACTAAAAATAATGTTTCTCATTTTAAAAATGATTCGGTGGTCGCTAATGATATATTTTCCCTGTCATTATCCTATAATACATGTACATTAATAAGAAAGGTCTCTCAGTCATTGGACCTTTCCAGTTTTACCTATGCCCCGCCCATCTTTATCTACGCTCCACCCACACCATGCTCGTGTTGGGATCAATCGATCTCTGAACTCCCTGGATATCAATTTCCAGAAAGCTAGGCAGGGAAGCTGTTCAATATTTTGAAACTAATTCGACTGGGTACTGTTGCTGCCTATAGCATGTTTATTAAATTGCAAAGACATACAATTCGTACAACGTGTCATACTATTAAACGTTAAAGACTGACTTCGATTCATTCATGATGTCATGATTATGGACATCATCCTAGACATCACGTAGTTGATTATGATGTCATATGATGGATGGATAAATTGGAAAAGGTCTATTGTGGATTGAAGAGTAGGTGCGTGTGTACAGTACAGCTAAGAAATATTGTAGAATATTTCCAAAATAAATACAATGTACTTTTGAATATTTTGATGGTAATTGGATTGGTTTTAGGCAGCAATGTCTTCCAATCCAATTATGTTCAAAATATTCAACAGAACATGTCTGACATCGTGTTCAAAATTGTACTACCTAACATGTTTCTGTTTTTGTTTTGGAAACATGTTATGAATGACACAATTTAGTCAGTCACAAATTCTTAATAGACCGTCAAGTTGTATGGATTGTATGTCTTTTCTATCTAATAAACATTGTATTGAATATTTCGAAACTAATTTGACTCAGTACCCAGTCAAATTAATTTCAAAATATTCCACAGTTTACCTGTATTGTTTTCTGGAAATTGAGATTGAGAGAGTCGATGGATCGATTGATCACAACACGGGCAACGCATGGTTGGAGCTTAGATAGAGTTGAGCTGGGCCTAGCTAAAACTGGATTTATCCAATGACCATTATAATACCTGCATTTTAACCCTTTAACCCCCTCTTGTGTCAACTTGCGGTTTATAATGGTAAATGCCAGTACTTCCTCTGCAGTTGTCTTGAGGACGGTCTATTTGCAGGCTAAGAGAAGACTATTTTTGAAAATTTTACCACTGGAATGACTGGCTCGATTACCGAGGCAGTCATTCCAGTGATAAATTTTCAAAAATAGTCTTCTCTTGGCCTGCAAATGGACACTGACTAAACAAAAATTTAGATTTTCTTGACCATTAACTCTTTAATCGTCAAACCGGTCAGAAAACAGCTTAAAAACTTTTCCTAAATTCCAGTTATAAACTTACAAAAACCCAGTCTTCTCATGGCCAGCAAATTGTCATTCACTGAGCAAAAATTCCAATTTGCTTGAAAACTTGACAAATTAAAGGCTTAATTGATAAGTCGCCTTTTGAGTGCTCTGAGGTGCGATTGATACGCGAGGGGTTAACAATTGAAATCCCAGTGGCCCAATTTCTCGATGAGGAAGTTAACCATTCTCTGATCAATTTTTATTGTAGCGCCACGGGTAACGACACCACCATTACGGATGCATCCGATTGTACCTGCGTATCCAGCGTGTGATGTCGCTTCTGGCTGTGAAGAGTTCTGTTGTAAGAATGGACCACCACAGAGTGATCCGGCATTAGTGAGGCCTGGTTAGTAACTATGCATTATATACGGTCAACTACAATCTGTTGAGTCAAAAGTTCATGTAGCAAGTGACTTGGATGTAGAGATCCCCTGTCTAGAGTATGTAGCTGGTTGTGCACCATAGCGGTTTCCATGGTTTCTTGACCCATTTATTGTCAAGCTGGTAAAAAAACCCGTGAGAAATGTCTGCAAATGAACATTATATCTATCTATAAGAAATTTTCTTGACTAAATTTTATGATTTTAACGCTTGACTGTTGCAAGCCACCAGACAATTTCAATCGATAGTAACTCTGCACGTGCTGAATATTTTGAAAACAATTTGACTGAAAGTTGGAGGTGACAGCTACCAACAACTTTCAGTCAAATTGTTTTCAAAATATTTAGCATATCCAGACATAAGGATCGTGGAAAATATAGTCTGCAGAAATTCAGCGGGCAGACGGTTAAGGGCTGCGTCCCTGTACACACCACAATCTTATGTTAGTCATACCTAATGCCGAGACCAGCAGATTTAGGGCGATTGCACAGCATACCGTTTCATATTGATTTAAAATTTTGGAATCATAAATTTCAGTTCTATGGGTTAAGATAGGGTGACTGAACATTTACATGTAGTTGTTTGTGGAGTTACATGGATGTGTTTTGTAATTTCTGTGTGACTGCCAATGGATTGTAAATAATCTGGAATAATTTAAGAAGAATGAGTGCAAGTATTTCTACAGTACAGCTCACAGAAAACTAAACATGTTTCCAAGACAAAAACAGTTAGTATAATTTAGTTAGTATAATTTTGAATACGATGTAAGAAATGTTCTGTTGAATATTTTAGACTTAGTTTGATTGGAAGTCATTGCTGTCTCATGCTGCAATCGGTTCCAATCAAATTAATTTCAAAATATTCAGCAATGCTGTTTATTTTGTTTTCGAAACATGTTAAGTTATATCTAACCTGTACTGTGTATGTGATATGCTAGTGTCAGTTTTGGAAATTGAGACGCCTCATTTAACCCTCACCACACTGATGTCAATAGTCTATCTTTTACTGTGTCAGTAGAAGAGAAACTGGTGTACATTTGTCAACAATTTTGGTGGACGATGTTGCTGTCTATGACAGCACAATCTTCCACCAAATTTGTAGAAAAATGAACACCTGTTCATCTTTTAATTTAATTTGAAAATTAAAAATGTTGACACCAGTGTGCTAAGCGTTAAGACCATTGCATGTTTAATCGATAAATTATTCTATAACCCTTGAACGTCCTTATCTATCCACGGTGTAAATTTCTAGTGAACTACTATATGATGATGAAGGAATTCGGATTATAACTTAACAGTAGTAAGACAGATTTGAAGTTCATTTTCCTTCAGTTTTTGTCCATATGTGCCAGAGTTATCCCCTTGAAATTAAAAAAATCTCAGTTGATCAGCAATAACTTGAGTTAGACCTAACAGCTTTGAACCAAATTCAGAATATAATTTAATGATGTAAAGGCCAAGGTTAGATTTGTCTCCCGTTATTTTTCGTCAATATTTTCAAGAGTTATTCCCCTTGAAAAATATTAGCATTATTTATTCCAAACAATTACTTGTGGTAAACTAAGCGGATTCGAACCGATTTCGGAATATTGCTTAATACTATGGACATGACTGAGGCGGAGGTCAATTTAGTATTTCGTTAGTTTCTGTCAATGTAGTTTCTGTCAATATTTGCCAAAGTTATCCACCTTTCTGGGGGTAAATAGTTGGTTATTAAACTGTTCTATTTTATCCATAATATGCATTTCCTCCTGGAATAAGTGATGACGTCCGGTTTTGAGCTAGCACTATCGGTTGAATTAGTTGAGTCTTTTATCGATCGTTTCTTGACTTCTGGTTTGTCCGCCATGATTTTGGTACTTGTGTTTCGCGAACTTGAAAGGGAAATAACTTGCGTTTATTTACATTCAATCTAGTACCGTATTTATCATATTTTTTCCCACAGCTACGAACAGCTACATGGCCATAAAAAAAACAGGTTCCACTTGATATTTAAGTTAAAACTTTACAACGGATGTTATTCTTTCACAGTCGACATTTTCTTGGCTTACAACATCAACATTTGTTATGTTAATTGCTGCGTAATAAGCCAGCTTGTGAACAGAAATTAAGGCGATTTGGTTCCAGGCTGAATTGACCAGCAATCACGGAAATATATGTCGTAAAATTCACTGTGTTAGAGTTAATGCTCTAATCGCATCTCCATCTAAAATATATGTGGAACAACGCATTCTTGTGATTATTTTCGTAGTATTTAATCGTAATGATTAAACATTGACCAATTACCGCCGACTGAATCAGCTAGCATCTCCGCGCATCGGTTACATTTTTCTTTATAAAAAGCACAAATACCCCATCACGGAGATTCTAATTTCATCAAATGTCAAACAAATCATTATCATGGTACTATCTCGCGTTGTGAATTATAATATGGTAACAAATCACATCGCTTTTATGGATGTTTTAACAATGTCTGTTTGCCATAGCTTGGATTCAAAATGTTAAGTATGAGCATAATATTATTCAGAATTTGACGCGCCAGTTTACACGCCTAGATAACATTTTAAGGGGCCAAACCTGTGATTTTAGTGCCACTGGCGCGTTGACGCGTGGATAGCGCGGGCCCTGAATGTAGTTTCATATTTATTCGATGGATGTAGAGTTTTCATAATTATTTGCAAGAGTTATTGCCCTTGAAAAACAACACTGGTAATTTGTTTATTTCTGAGCAATGCATGTGCCTTAGGTTAGTCTAAAAGGATTTGAAACAAATTTGGAATATAAATAAAATAGGAGTAACACAGACATAAAGTTCATGTTTGCTTCATTTTGGTCAACATTTGGAGTAGCTATTGGCATGATTGGCCGTGAAAAAAAAGAAGAACTTTTGTAATGGAATGGTCATTTCCTTGCAACAATTGCCAATATAAGCACATATCTCAGCTATGCACAGTGGGCAAATATTTTGCCCATTTTCTTACATACTATAATTTCAACAAAGCAGGAATGTACGGGATTTATACTGCTTGCAGTGCCTTGTTACTTTGGTAATGGTGAAGTACATCATCATCAGAGGGAGCTTATCACTATACATGTACACATGTTGAATTTATAATATACTTATTTTCCTACAAAATATCAACTGAGCTTTTAAATTTGCTATTCGATGGTGTCGCAAAAAAGGGAACATGTATCACATAACATTGCTGAATTATTTATATCTATTGTTTTGTAGATGCTGTCCAGGCAGCTTATAATCCAGCCAAACATGCTCAAGACCGCAAGCCAGCGAGTGGTACATCGCTAGAGATTGAGGTAAAATTTTAATTCTTATATATTTATGGCAGGAACCTAGTGACGCTATGTTTGTTTATGTCCTGCCCCCCCCCCCCCCCCTTCCCCCAGCTATGGGTATGCCCCCCCCTCCCGATATTAATCTATGGAGGCATATATATAGTGTTTGCGTTTTCTCTTTGTGTGTTTGTGTACATGTATTTGTTTGTATGTCCAAACTTATGTATCTCAACTTCTACTAAAGGGATCTTCACATACCTTGGGTGAGCGGTTACCCGTGGGCTTGCACGATTATCCGATATTATCGAAACTCATGATTTTTTCCAGCCACAATTTCTTATAATATGATTTTGAAAAAATTGAAATATCGCGAAAATTGTACTGTCATGTCGTATTCTGCCTATTTGTCATGTGTTTGTAGCGTAGCCTTCTATTACGGCCAGCTGTTCAATTTATTTCCAAATCAATATCTTTGCAAGAGGGGTGGACTTATATTAGGATTAGACGAAGAAAAGGTTGAAGTTCATTCTTTAAAATAGTGTTAAAAGATGGACAGTAGTATGAAAATTGAATGCATTTTAAAACTGCAATATCTTGCTGCCTTAGTGTATACCTCAAAACCTTGATCGCCATTAAGGTGAACTATCCGAGATGTTTCTGAAGGATAACTGTAGTAAAATATATAAATCACGCGATATTGCTCGCCCTCCTGATTTTGGAGGTGAGAGGTGGTGCGTTCACAAATGTGATAGCTAAATGAGACGGTATACACGCCTTTAGCCTGCAAGGTGTACTATCCGAGCTGTTTCTGAAGGCTAACTGTTGTTAGTAAACGGGTACTCGGTAAATGCGGCTCAGATCTAAACATTAGATATCTATGGATCTACTTGATTTGTACATTTTCACAGACAACATGAAATGTCAAATTTTTTTGATTAATTTTGATGTGATAAATGATGATTATAACAGAGTACACAATATTTAGGTTGTCTAATGTAATAATTTCACTCCCGCGATAAGGGACAGGGTATACATTAAGCCAAGGTGTAAGGTGTCAAAAATTTATAACCGGAAATTCTGTCCTATTTTCATGTTATTAACGATCGTTCTTTAAGCATTTTGGCGACTGGATTTATTTTTGTTGAAATTTACCAATTATCAAAGTCATATTTCGTTAAAACTGATATGAAAACTCATAGCGAAGTCGATATGTCTGCATAAGCCAAACCGTGCAGTCCAACTCAACCCAAGACTAGTTAAAAAATAGGCTATACGATATCGAAATATCGCGATTTTCTCACCACGCTATATCGCGATACCTCCTAGGACAATATCGTGCAAGTCTAGTTACCCGTGAAGATGCCCATTGATTTTGAAATTAAAAGGTCAAGGTGATGGTGACCCAATATAGGCCATTTGCAAACATTATGTTGGGGATGATAACTGAAATATGACTAAAGGGATGTTAACACTAACACTCAAATCAGCCAAAAATGGCGTCTGCAGGTGTCTTGCGAAATGTTCCGTTTGCAAACAAAGAGAAAACTATTTTTGAAAATTTACCATTGGAATTTCCAGTGGTAAATTTTCAAAAATAGGCTTCTCTTGGTCTGCAAATGGACATCTATGAGAAGATTGAAATATTCTTGAACAAATTTGAGCGTCACGGGTGGGGTGACAGGGATAGAGTTCACACTGCCATATGCCCTAGATCTACCACTGAATGCATTTCAGTAGGCCTACTAAACTGAAAAATATTCAGAAGAATTGTGAAAATGTTAGACAGCCATTCTCATCATAAATTGCCTAATATAGCCTTCTATTGGCATGTAACAACACTCACTATAATGCTAACGTTGTGTTTGCAGCACAACTTCCCATGGCATATGGGAAAACAAGTTCAAG
This sequence comes from Chaetoderma sp. LZ-2023a, assembly GCA_034401795.1. Taxonomy (NCBI): domain Eukaryota; kingdom Metazoa; phylum Mollusca; class Caudofoveata; order Chaetodermatida; family Chaetodermatidae; genus Chaetoderma; species Chaetoderma sp. LZ-2023a. Next base: position 126,905,504 of record CM067370.1, on the reverse strand, counting down.
AGATTTTCCAAAGGAAACCTCATATATGCTAAAATGGCTGAGCTGAAGCCAATGTGAATCTGGAGGCATCTTAACTAAACTTGGATAGGAGGTTATCCTTGGCAGTCCGAAGAACCATATTGATTTTGGGTTCAAAATATCAAAGGTCATAGTGAGCCAATTATGGAAATTGTTGGGGTGTAGATTTGAACAATCTCATATTGTAATTCTTGTGGTGTTACTTTGATAAAAATGTAGCTGAATGCTTGCTGCCTTGCATGTCATAATAGCAAAATCAGGATCGAGAAGAGGAATTCCGAATAAACAAATACATTATTTCTATGTGTTAGCAGATACTCTAACATGTGCTTACATGTGTTTACTATGCAACGGTTCATATTGGTCAGGTTAAATTTCTCAGACTGGAAATTGAGGAAAACTAGCACATCTAGGTCATGGAAAATCTCTTTGAGCATTTCATGATGAAGCCGGCCAAAGCCAGCCTCTGCAGTGCTCTTAACCCTTTAATGGTCAAATTTGGTCAAGAAAATTTAAATATCTGCCTATTGAATATCCATTTATAGACCAAGAGAATGCAATTTTTGAAGATTTATCACGGAAATGACTGGCTTGGTTATCGAGCCAGTCATTTGTGGTAAATTTTCAAAAATTCTTCTCTTGGCCTGTAAATGGACATTCCACAAGACCACCGCAGAGGGTGGTTTTGGCCGGCTTGACCATTAACGGTTTAAGGAATAGCCATTTGCTGATCAGGAGAAAACTATTTGTTTTAATTTACCACTGGAATTACTGACGATAACTGAGCCAGGCATTCCAGTTGTTGATTTTCAAAAATATTAATGCTCTAAGAGTTAAAGTGTTACACACTACCACAAAAGATGCACTATCTGATATTTTGATCATTTTGTAAGCAGTTTTCCTGGAAGCTTTGACTGCCGTAGTAATTTGTGTCAAAAGCACATTATGTCACAGTGATAGTTACCATATACAAGTTGTACTTGAGGTAATGGTTTATGAATGATACCTCACTGTGTTATTCGTTAATATGCATTACTATGCTCCATATAGAACTTACTGTGAAGCTTATTAATAAGCTGAAATGTTTCCAAAACTAAAACAGAAACATATTAAAGGTACATATTCACAGCAAAACGGGTAAAAATGAAATTGTTAAAATTTTGTCCTTTTGGAAGCTTAAATTGTGTGCCTAGATGTAATGAAACGAAATAAATCTTAACATATGATGATTTCATTACGTATAAATTAATATGTTTTAAGTTGTGAAATTGAATTGGAGGCACGAGTCCCTAATTCAAATTCACAACTAAAATTGCGAAATTCATTTTTACGGAATGAAATCATCATATGTTGAGATTTATTTCATTTCATTCCATCGAGGCACACAAGTTAAGCCTCTAAAAGTATACAATTTTAACATTTTTATTTTCAAGCATTTTTGTGTGAATAGGCATCTTTAATTATACAATTTTGAACACGATGTAAGAAATGTTCTTTTGAAAATTTTGGACTTTGATTGGAATCCATTGCTGCCTTAAGCATCAAATGGTTCCCAATCAAATTAAAACCAAAATATTCAAAAGTACATTTTTTGTGTTTTGGAGACATGTTAAGTCGTTTTTGAGCTGTACTGTAAGGTATGTAAGAAAAACGAATACTTTTTAGAATTTACAAATGTCTAGGATGGTGACCTGATAGATGGACTGACAAATGGCTGAACCGACTGACCCCCAAAATAAGACATCTTTCAAGCCAATAGTTAACAGAGATATGATGTTCTATTAATATGCTTGCATTTGATGTTAAGTTAACGATGAACCAAAATTTTCAAACATTTACACATGAATGGCCTTAAATATGATTGATGAAATGGACCTTTCCAGTTTGTTCATCAATCATATGAATTTATAATCAACTACATGACGTGTAGGATGACATCATGAATGACGTAGAAAAGTTTGTCATCACAGCTTAATTGATGTCGGACTAAGCGTTGTACAAACGGTATGCCTACTATTTAATACATATACTGTTGAATATTTTGAAACTAATTTGACTGGGCGCTGTTTCTACCATGCCTACACCCAGTCAAATTAGTTTTAGAATGTTCAACAGCTTACCTGCATATTTTTCTGTAAACTGAGATTCAGAGAGTGCAGGGATCGATTGATTCCAACGGGCAAAATGTGGGTGAAGCTTAGAGAGAGATGGGCGGGGCATAGCTAAAACTGAATTCCTCCGTTCACATGTGCATTAACACATGAATGTCCTTGAATTTGATTGACATGTGACGTTAGCACCAATAACTCTGCACTGCAAATAATTTTGTTTCAGACAACAGATCCGATTTACAAAATTAAAATCAAACCTGTCGACAAAGACGGCTACGATCCTACGCAAAGGGATGATGAGGTTTACGACATGACATACAACAATCTCATCAGAGTGGAGAAGAAAGAGCATAACTACTACATAGACAAGAATGATCGCAAACAAAATGAGATCATCACTCATCACCTGGTCAAACGACGTATCAATCGACGTGGTGTGTATACAACAGGGACTCTGTTTTCAGGACAGCTCATAAATAAGTTAAAATGTTCCCCAAACAATTAGTACTATTATGAACATGATGTTTGAAATGTTCGGTTGAATATTTTAAACATATATCATTGGATTGGAGAACATTGCTGTCTTAGGCAGCAATTCATGTCTTCCAATCCAATTATGTTCAACATATTCAACAGTATGTTGTGAGTTATTTCTAAGCTGTACTGTATCCACTCGAATCGGCCTTGGACCCCATAACCCTTTAGCAATCACAGACTGTAAACAAAAAATTATCTATAATGTAGGAAATATTCTGTTGGACATTTTGAATCTAATTCAAAACTGGGGATTTCACATCAAGAGTATACTTACCTCCCTAATACTTTTGATATTGCTAAATATCGGCTTTCACTCAATAAAACACTCAGATTAAAAACAGTTAGGTGCCCCTACTGGGCAGGGAGTCAGAGGTAGTCCGGCGGATGCTCGCCCCACCACCGCGCATGCGCCGACTACTACTTCCTCTTTGCTCATTTATTGGCTGAGGGTTACATGCGGTTTTGTGCTACTCTACATTTTCTGCGCGTTTACCTTGTTTTTCACTTATTTGACGATTCTTGTACGTTCGTGGCATGTCGGAAAGAGAGGACTCACCTTTGGAAGGAGCTGGATCTCTTTATCAGGTGACTTCTTTGATATGCTAGCGTGTTTTGTCCCGGTTTAATGTGTTTCCGGGACTCGCGCTTACCGTGATTAGCGCCTGTTTGTGTTTGTTTTTTACAACATGGTGCTTCATAAGTCTCATTTCTCTTTGTGTTTTTGTCCACAGGTATCACGTAGAAGCTTTGATGGACTTCTCGGCACAAGAGGATATGTTTCTCTCCACCACGGTTCCATTTCCTACTAATACTGTTAGGTTATCTAACCAAAAAATCTATGTTCAGTGAGTTGGAGGCCTATTATAAAGGTCTTCTCACTTTGCCCTCTTGATCCAATTCCTTCCCCTTCGGTGGAGAGAATGTAGAGGCGTACTATGGTGGAGTTCTCCGGTTCATCACGTTGGATGGTTTGTCTGTACAAGTGTCAGGTATCTAATTATTGATAAACAAAAGGGGAGATAATTTCCTTTTTTGCCAATGCTAGAATTGGAAGGAGTTATCTCTGTATATCTGATTGTTGTGTACTCGAAATGCCAATTCAACGGAAATGTTCCGGTTACTTATACAATTCGTTCTTGCACTTGGTGCTTGTTGTGGATCGATTATTTTGGTCACGGGATTGATGACGTCATAATCGGCCTTGGCCTTTATTAACATTTAACGTTTTGTCCACGGCTGGTTCTTCTTGACTTGCGATCTTGAGGATCCTGTCCCTCTCTTTTTAGTTGGTTTTGAGTTCGCTAACCTTAACTAACTTGCTCATTGTCCTTGTCCTTGTCCTGTTTCAGAGACCTGGTTGCCCGTCCTGCGGGAGGTTTCTGAAGAATAGATTCGTACCGCACTTGTGCTTCAGCTGCAGTCCCTGTGGACCGTTGCTGAAGTGCGATGTATGTAAGCAGTGGGGGGGAGATCTAATGTCTGATTTTCTCTCATTGCAGGCAAGGGAGAAGGTGATGGAGGAAGAGAGGAAGAAGAAGAAGGAGGGTAGTAAGAAGGGTAAGAAGAAGGCCTCATCCGCGGTGGATGTGGAGGCCTTCAGGTCCGAAATGTTGCAAGAGATGCAGAGGACAATAAAGGATTTGGTCCCAGAGTTGCTTCGCAGCATGCTCCCTGGGCCAGCTCCTTTGTTGTCCTCGGCATCTGCTTACGAGCAGGTGATCCCCGCCTCTGAATCCGGTCTCTTTAGGTCCGGTCCGTTTGTGGATTCAGAGGTGGCCCCTTTGTTGGGGGCAGTCCAAGACCCTGGCAGCAGGCATGGCGCCGCGCCGAGGGGCCGTGGACAACGGTTGTTGCTGGGACCCGCGGTCTGCTCATCAGACCCTGGGTATCCGCGCGCCGCAGGTGTCAAAGCCTCCTATGGCACCTTTCCTGGCCAGTCCGGGTTAGCTCTCTTTGCTGACCCGGAGTCTAATCTTTCTGGCCAGGAGGAAGAGGATCTCCTGCTAGGGTCGCCTTCTGAGGACGTGGCCATGGAATACGACGTCTGTGCACCCCTTGCGGGGAATACAGACGACGTGTTCCGTGGTTCTACTCTCGCAGGAGTAGATTTCACGGTCCAGAAGGTGTCCCCGGGCGGTGCTGTTGACCACGGATACCGCATACCTCGGCTTGCCGATGGTGTCGCTGGTGCTGGTCAGGGCCGCGGTAGGGCGGTGTTTACTCCACGCTCTGCCACGGCGCCTGCTCCTGGTCAAGCCGCGGAGTTTAGCATGCCTGCTCTCTCGGGCCCGCATGCTTTTCCGGGCTTGCCAGGGGTGTCAGCTTATCCGCCGTCGACGTCAACTGCGAGTGCTCTGGAGGAAGACGAAGGCCCTCGTCTAGTAGAGCGCTCGCAGTTAGCCACGGAGGAGGATTGGTCGGACGCTTGCCAGTGGCTGGTAAGTGTTCGGCCCGATCTACCCGTGGAGCTGCCGGCTAGCCAGCGTGACCATAGGCCGTGGTTAGCTGGTAGGCCGGCGGCTACCGCTATGCCATCTCTGCCGCTGGCTGAGCATGTCGTGGACATGTTCGAAGCGGCGGAGGCGTCCATTAAGGTTAATGGACGTCTCGCGAAGGCCCCTCGCGAGGTGGCGAAGCGTTGCCGCATCGTGCCCCTGGAATACCAGCGGTACGGTGTGGTGCCAAAGCCAAGCGTGGATGATCGCGCGGCTTTAGGCGAAGATGCGCGGCCGGGCTCCCGTTCTGACACGGGAGTCTTGTGCTCGAACGCGTTGCGTTCGGCGAATGCCGCGCTGCGTGATGCGGAGGAGAGTGGGAGGGCGTCGATTGCCGCTCTGTCCCACGTCTCCCAGCTGCTACAGGGGGTGGTAGCGGCCTCCGCATCACGCCAGCCAAGCCCGGTACCAGTCCAGAGAGCCATCCAGGATGGTATCAACCTGGCTTTGGACTGTTTGACGCGGGCGGTGACCAGAAGTGTCCGGGCGAGGCGCACGTTTGCTCTTGACAATCTGTGCCCGTCCCAGGACCTGTATAATAGGCTGCTGCGGACGCCTATGACAGGTCCTGGTCTCTTTGGAGGTGAGGGATGCAGGCACCTCCAGGAGACGGTCACTCTGGTTAACAACCAGAGGGCGCTGCGTGAACAATTTGAGGTGCTCCGGCGGGAGCGTGTTCGCGCGGCACCCCCTGCGTATCGTCCTCTGCAGGCTCGAGGTGGTGCTGGCCAGGTCAGAGGCCAGCCACCGTCGCAACGTAGGCCTAGGCCACGTGCGATTCGGCCAGCAGCGAGGGGGGCGCAGGCTCCCCAGCCGCACCCAGCCAGACAGCCGCCCGCGCACCGTGGTGCGCGCGGCGCTGGACGGGGCGCGCGGGGATCTGGTCGCGGCAATCGGGCCTGATGGCCTGGTTACCGCGGTGGGAACCACTCCGGTGTTTCACGCCGAGAGGACAGTGCCACTCTGGCACTCCTTATGTCCACCTCTATCCCTAGGTGGACCGGTGGGCGGCCGTTTGGCCGGCCACTTGTCAGAGTGGAAGCGGTTGACTCAGGACCGTTTAGTCTTGCGATGGCTTTCCGTCGGGTATCGTCCCGACTGGGTGACAGGCCCGCCATCGCGACTGTCTCTCGCGCCGATCTGGACTCCTATTCCACGGGATCCGGATCAGAGGTTGTGTATAGAGGAGGAAATAAATTCCCTCATACTAAAAGAAGCCATTCAGCCGGCACAGAGGTGCCCGGGCTTCTATTCAACCCTCTTCTTAGTGAAGAAAAACACCGGAGGGTGGAGGCCGATTCTCAACCTCAAGCCTTTGAACAAGTTCTTAGAGACGCCCAGTTTCAAGATGGAGACTGTGCGCTCGGTATTGGCGGGGTTGGAGCGAGGAATGTGGACCGCTTCCATAGATTTGAAGGATGCGTATTTCCACATTCCCATAGAGAGGAGTTTCCGTCGCTTCCTGAGATTCGCATTTCAGGGCCGGCGGTGGGAATTCAGGGTGTTACCCTTCGGGATTTCCACGGCTCCTCGGGTCTTCACCCGTGTGGTTCTCGCGATCACTGCATACCTCCGCAGGAGAAGCATAGCAGTCCACACGTACATAGACGACTGGCTGTTGAAAGCACACACCCGGGAATCGTTGTCAGCCAATCTGGAGATTGTTTTGAAAACTCTCTCGGACTTGGGCTGGATGATCAATTTCCCGAAATCAGAGCTAACTCCATCCCAGAAGTTTGTTTACCTGGGCATGTTCTTCGATCTGGAGACGGGGTATGTGTACCCCACTCAGGAGAGGGTTCAAATACTCATCTCGGTAATACAGTCGGTGTGCGACAGTCGTCATGTCCTGGCGCGGGTTTACTTGAGAATGCTGGGCTTGATGGTTTCTTTGGAACCAGTCATTCCGCAGGCCGCCTTGCGCAGGCGCCCGATCCAGTTGTTTCTCATGACACAGTGGACCCAGAGTTCAGGTTCGCTGGACTCGAACGTGTCAGTGTTGGCGCCTCTGATTCACCACCTGCAATGGTGGTTGAATACAGAGAATCTCTTGCCGGGGGTTTTGCTAACCCCTCCCCACCCTCAGGTGACTGTGTATACAGATGCATCGATGGAGGGGTGGGGAGCTTGTCTGGAAGAGTCCACAGTATCAGGGCTTTGGGATCTGGATCAGTCCAAGGAACATATCAATCTACTAGAGCTAAGAGCAGTAGTCCTGGGCCTGGAACATTTCTTACAGAAAGTTCAGGGCAAGATTGTTCTAATTCGTTCAGACAACTCAACAGTAGTGACTTACATAAACCGCCAGGGCGGAACGAAGTCGCCCAGTCTCTGTATGATGACATGGAAACTGCTTTGTTGGTGCCTGGATCATGGGATCACCTTGAAGGCAGTTCATATTCCGGGGAGGTTAAATCTGCTAGCAGACTCATTGAGCCGAAGGATGAGTGTTTTACCCACGGAATGGCAACTAAATCAATGTGTGGCGGATCGTCTGTTCGACCATTGGGGGAAACCCAACATAGATTTGTTCGCAACGAAGAAGAATGCGAAGATGACGACGTACGTCTCTCCGATTCCAGACCCAAGCGCTTTCGCAACAGATGCGTTAGCTATCAGCTGGGAGGGAATGTATGCATACGCATTCCCCCCAGCAATCCTGATTCCAAAGGTGCTTCAGAAAATCAGGCAGCAGGAGTGCCAAGTGCTTCTGATCGCCCCGGATTGGCCAAGCCGATCGTGGTATACGGATCTGCTGGACCTTCTGGTCTGCAATCCGGTTCCGCTGCCTCTGATGGACGACCTTATCTTCCAGGGCAAGGCCCTTCACGACAATCCGTCAATGTTCCGATTGACTGCGTGGATGTTGTCAAGGAATCTAGAATTAAGGAGGGCTTTTCTGAGCAAGCGGCCATGTTTATGGCCAAAGCCAGGAGGGGGTCAACCTCCAGAGCATATAATTATAAAATCAACAGATTTGCAGAGTGGTGCTCAAAAAGATGTATTGATCCAATGGAATCATCTATTCAGGTAGTGGCTGATTTCCTCTGTCACCTATATGATGCCTATAGCCTCAAGCCTAACTCTATTGCTGGTTATAAATCAGCTTTAATGACTGTTATTCCTTGCTTGGCTAATAGGGGGAGTGATGAAGTAAGTACATTAAATGTATTAATTAAAGGCATGGGCAATCTAAGACCAAGGAATCCTCCACTGATTCCGTCTTGGAGTTTATCACTGGTGCTCCAGGCACTAGGTGATAAGCCTTTTGAACCACTTAGTTCCATTTCTATGAAAATGTTAACTCTTAAAACTGTATTTTTAATTGCTGCGGCCTCGGCGAGGCGTAGGAGTGAAATTCATGCCTTATCAGCCGAGGTTGACCGTTTTGTGGTTACAGGGGAAGGCCTTAAGCTTCTACCTAGGATTAATTTCTTGTCTAAAAATCAGTCATTGAAATATCCAGGTCAGCCTATTTTTTTGCCATCTTTAACTAGATATGATCCTAATTCTAAAGTATGGTGCCCCGTACGGGCGCTGCTCCGGTACAAACAGCGTACTTCGGAGTGGCGTACTGACCAGTCAGCGTTATGGTTGTCATATATTGAACCCCATGGTAGGGCGTCTAAGGACACCATTTCTAGGTGGATTGTGGAATGTATTCAATTTTGTCACAAATCCGCCACCGGGCGACAGGTTGACGTGGCCAAGGCTCACAGTGTCCGCGGTGTCGTGACATCCACTGCCCTGTTTAATGGGGTCCCTGTGGATGATATTATGTCAGTGGCTCAGTGGCACTGTGAGTCAAGTTTTACAGACCATTACCTCCGTGACACCTCTAACCCTCTCGCCTTGTCGATTTTGAAACAATAACCGCTTTATGTTGTGAAGAGTGCTTCCGCATTGCTTATATACTTCGCCATTCAGCGACGGTGACAACCACTTGTCGGGACTGTATCATCCTTCTCTACTGGAATCGTGATGACAGTTTCCTAGTACAACAAGGTCAGTCTTGTTCATGTGTTGTTCATTGTGTTGTATTGTCACGTTACCCAGTGTTATTAATATGGTGATGGTTTATGTGGGTTGTGGTTCTTTAGAGAGAGTATACGAAAATGGAGCCTTTTCGTCTCTGTCCTATAGTACTTGGCACTAGTACGAAGAGAGCGTGTAGGACATTGAGGTCATTTAATCTTCCTCCCAAGGGGGGGGGGGGGGGGCGCATATGACAAATCGGTCATCTCTCAGACATCGGTTGTGTTATCCGATGGTTTATCAAATCCTGACTGTGTTTTCACACAGTTTCAGACGTCATAAGTGCCTTAAACGCTTGAAAGCGTATAGGGAAGAGCTGGTCTTTTGACCTCGCCTCCCTCCCGCCAGATTCACTTTCGAATTCTGGCAATATCAAAAGTATTAGGGAGGTAAGTATACTCTTGATGTGAAATAAACGAAATCTAGGATTTCTTTTTTCACGAGAGAGTTGATACTTACCTCCCTAGATACGGACCCGGCCTCTCCGCCCCACAGAGGCTCGGTCTTCAGGCTCTTGGTAGTTGCATGTGTTAGCCAATAAATGAGCCAGAGGAAGTAGTAGTCGGCGCATGCGCGGTGGTGGGGCGAGCATCCGCCGGACTACCTCTGACTCCCTGCCCAGTAGGGGCACCTAACTGTTTTTAATCTGAGTGTTTTATTGAGTGAAAGCCGATATTTAGCAATATCAAAAGTATTAGGGAGGTAAGTATCAACTCTCTCGTGAAAAAAGAAATCCTAGATTTCGTTTATATCTTGGAACCTATATTCCAGTAAAATTAATTTCAAATTATTCAATAGTTTTCATGTATTGGACACATTTTTATACCCCGCCAAAAAATTTGGCCGGGTATTATGTAATGGCGCCGTCCATCCGGGCGGGCGCGCGGGTGTCAGAGTCGTTTCCGGATGATAACTCCGTTACCATTTGTCGGATCACATTGAAACTAGGATGGTTGGCCTAGGTCTTGGGAAGAAACCTATCGAAATCGACGATGATCCGAAATCCAAGATGGACACCAGCCACCGGTGGCCATCTTGAAAATTGGTTTCCGGATGATAACTCCTTTACCGTTTGTCGGATCGCTTTGAAACTTCATGGAGTGGTTGGACTAGGTCTGCGGGAGAAACCTATCGAAATCGATGCTGATCCAAATCCAAGATGGCCACCAGCCACAGTCTGCCATCTTGAAAATTGGTTTCCGGATGATAACTCTGTTACTGTTTATCGGATCTCTTTGAAACTTCATAGAGTGGTTGAACTAGGTCTGGGGAAGAAACCTATCGAAATTGACAATGATCTGAAATCCAAGATGGCCACCAGCCACAGGCGGCCATCTTGAAAATTGGTTTCCAGATGATAACTGCGTTACCGTGTATCGGATCACTATGAAATTTCATAGGGTGGTTCGACTGCCTCTGGGAAGAAACCAGATTGACAATGATAATAACTCCAAGATGGCTGCCAGCCACCGGTGGCCATCTTGAAAATTGGTTTCCAAATGATAACTCCGTTACCGTTTAGTGGATCCCTTTGAAACTTTATAGGGTGGTTGGACTAGGTGTGGAGAAGAAACCTATCGAAATTGACGATGATCCGAACTCCAAGATGGTCGCCAGCCATGGGCTGCCATCTTGAAAGTTGGTTTCTGGATTTCATTTATTGGCTCACTTCCTACAGTCGTTGGAATATGTTTGGTGAAGAAACTTAACAAAATTTACGATAATCCGAAATCTAATATGGCCGCCAGTCAGTGACAGCCATCTTGAAAATTGGTTTCCGGCCGATACCTCCTTGACCGTTTAACGGATCGCTTTGACACTTCATAAGGATGACGGGTCTAATGGGGCTGAGAAATAAATATTTTGTGATAGCCTTCATTCATTGGTCTGTCATCATGGCGGGGTATTATGCGCCGTTTGTGGAGCTCTTGTTATACTGCTTTTATAGAGTTGAAAAGGTGTGCATGACCTATATCCGTGAATATGTTTTGGACTTATATTTTTCCCCATGTCGCTAGACGCACGGTTTAATGCAAGGCATTGCGAGCATGGAGTGCTGATTCTTGTTCTTGTTATTAAGACCTTTATGGTTCTATGGGAGCGATTTTCTCCGAACTTGGGTGGGAGCTGGAATGTGGGGTTCCAAAGATGTATTCCAATTTTGGGATCAAAAGCTAAAACCATCAAAATTGTTTTCAAAGTGGACACTATTTACACATTTTTCAATAACTTTCTACTGCAGCCATCTTCTCCATACTTGAGTGGATGTTTGTGAGTGGGGTCCCGAAGGTGTGTGCCAATTTGGTGATCAAAAGCTACAATGCAACCAGCGGCTTTCAGCAACATTGCTTCCGAAATAAAAACTTAATGTCATGGCGGCCATATTGAAAAATTTATTGATGTCGCGGATATTGAACAAAGTTGTCCTCGTTTTATCAAGTTTCCAAGCCAAAAATGGTATTTTTGGGCTGAAAAATAGCTTAAGTTAAACTTACTCTATCAAACAATTTTTTCGTCCCATTGTGTCTAAAAAAAAGATTTCCGACTCCTGTGTGTGTATCTAGCTTGTTAATAGTCATCTATGTAGCAGATAATTCTGAACTTTATTGATTGCTTAGCCAATGAAATCGATCGGCTAACAGTGACTGTTCACGGAAGAAAACGGGTAAAGAATTAAGCGATCTCAACTTCTGTGTAGGAAGCAATTCCTATTAACTCGCAATACGTTCCTAAAAAGTACATATTATGCATATCAGGATCCAGAGTAGAGTACATGGTTACCATGACACAATAATAATAAACAGTTCCGAGTCCAAACCACAAACCCAGGAATCACAATCAAGTCTGCCGAGTGCTCTCACTAAATGGTGAATCACAGCGTATTTCTCATATTGCATGATCTGTATGTGTGTACGACGACATGAAATGTCAGAAGAATTTGGATGTAATAAATGATGGCTATTACAGAGTACCCAATATTGAGGTGGTCCCAGGTAATAATGTCACTCCCACGACGAAGGGAATTCTATACATTAAGCGTAGTTGTAACCAGAAAAGATTTTATACTGAAAAAGTGTCAGATGTTCGTGCTGTTGACGATCATTTTTGAAAACTTTATAGAATGGATTTCAACATTTTCTTGAAATATGTCCGATAAAAGTCGCCCCTTTCAGAGATGTAGAAAATATACTGTCCTATTAGAAACTGCGGCTTAACATCTGTGGTAGAAGATTATGATGACTTAGTTTGTTACCAGATGAACCTTGAAAAAGTTTTTACGCCAAAGTGACCTTGACCTGTGATCTTGAGACCTCAATGTCGTCACATTGATTCATAACAAAATGAACAACCACGTATCCAGCGTTATCTTCCAATATGCTTAACCAATCCTGAAATAAAAATGGAGAAGTTTGGGTAAATGCAAAACGAATTTACATTGAAAAAAAGGTTTATAAGAAAAGGTTTATTTTGATAAGCTTAACAAATCTTATAAGCCAAGATGATAAACGCTAAGCATAGTGATGACACTGCAACTATCACTGTCGAAAAATGATGTATACATGTATGTCACTTCTACATCGCAAACAAGACAAAAAAGCGTAAACTGAATGACAAAGGCCCTACATTGAAATTACGGTCTAGGCAGAATGATATAAATATTTTGCATTTGGCATATATTTCATAATTGGTCATGTTGGTTGACACAGATGTACGGTTGGCTATAGTGTTATGAATCGGCATGATGACAATGAGGTCACAGGTCAAGATCACTTATCAGCAATGAGGCGAACAGGCGAGAAATTTAATTCTGCAGAATTCTTGTTTAATGCAATAATTGTAATAATTATAAGTAAACTTTTTTAATATCAAGTATCATAGACAGATGACATCATTTCTAGACAGATGACATTGTACATAGTGAAAAGATTCCACCAAAATTCTGGATGAGTTTCGTAGGTTTTCCTTTGTCAATTGTCAATTATTTTCAGTGTATAGTTACATGAAAGCTCGCCTCGGAGCAAATGAACAGACACATAGAAAGCTACCATTATGTTGTAGCTTTGTGTACCTGCCTTATATTAATGCGGATGGATCTTATGTATATTATATATATATATATATATATATATATATATATATATATATATATATATATATATATATGTTCTTTGTTCAGATAATCTGTTACGCCTGCGGATAATGGAGTTGAACTTTACACTTGATGGGAGTTTCTGTAGCAGTCCTGATGCTTGTGTTGGTGGCGTTGATAAATATGATATACCAGTCAGTCCCAACTTTAGTATCACACAGGCAGTTACGATAGAGTTTGTGTGAGTAGATTTACTGTAAAGTTGATATTGAACATGCACGCACACACAATCACTTACATGTCTTATTAACAGCTGGGCCAATCTTAAGTAAAGTAGTCTAGAAGAACCCTAGGGCAATAGTGTCCTGAACCTCTATGCATTAAACTGATTAGTTAACTCTTACCACTCTGATGTTAAATTGTTAAATTTTCAACTTCGAGTAAAAGATGAAGTGTTGTTTATTTTTCAACAAATTTGGTGGAAGATGGTGCTGTCAAAATTGTTGAAAAATGTACACTAGTTTCTTTGCTGTTGACACGGTAAAAGATATAATATTGACATCGGTGTGCTACAGGTTAAATCTTTCGCAGTCATTTTGGATGTTCACAGAATAATTGATAAGACTATTATTCCTCATTAACTGCTTTGCTGATGTAAATCTAACTTTTGTGGTAAGACTCTGCCATATAGTCTTTTAAGAATCCACTTTCTGTTCTTAATAGTGCTCCAGGTGAGTGGCATCGGCCTTTGCTTGCCATTCTCCTGGCATACCTCTCCAGACCCTTCAGGGTTGGGATGTGTGTGCGTCGTGTGTGTGTGTGTGTGCGCGTGCGTGCGTGCACGTGCTATTATGTACACATCGCCTCAAATCCATAATTATATTGGTAACTATGTAACAAATTGAATTTGGTTGAATTCCACCAACTTCAAGTTTCTTCCCTCAACTCCACCCACCCCTATTTTCACATCAAGAGTATACTTACCACCCTGATACTTTATGATATTTCCTAAATATCAACCTAGCTTCAATAATACTCAGAATTAAAAAGAAACCGCCCCCACTGGGCAGGTTACACAACTGACAGTCCAGCGGATGTGCAGCCCAAACTCGCACATGCGCAGGGCTGACTCATCCTCTTCTTAAAATATTGACCTGCCATTGCAACACGCTTTCTAGCCTTGCTTTTGCTTTCATTCTTTTTGAAGCTTTGAGTTGTTTTGCAACTTGCTTTGACTTATTATTAGTATGTCTGACGCTGCCAAGTCACCGGAGGATGCTCCCGGTCCAAGCCATCAAGTGTACTTGTAAATTTATTGATACAAAATTTGCGTGTTGACGCGGATGGTATTTCCGGGATTCACGCTATCTCGTGGATACATCTTTATTGGGCTAGCTCTTTTATGGGGGAGCCCTATATATTAGCTAACGCAGTTTGTGCTTTTATTTTTCAGACACATGAGCTGATATTTGAAGGGTATCCTTTTATTTTAAACAATATTTATACTTGGTTTCTGGGTCCTTCTAATTTATTATGGGTTTGCTGAGGGAATTATTACCATGAGAAGTAATTTTTCCGCATTCTCCCCCCACCACAGGGTTTTGGATTCGGGATCAGGTATTCCTCTGTTGTTTAGCAGACTTCACTCATCCTCAGAAGTCATCTTATGAGGTTATTTAGGAGAGAGAAAAAATTTCAGTCATTTTATTTCTAAATATTTTAGAAGTTTTTTGACTGAGTGTTGAGTTATTTATCTCTCTTGATGGTTTGCATAGGTTCATTTTGTTTATAAAGTTCAATTACTAATGAATCTTTGTTTTGAGCTGTGAAGTCTAAAAAAGTTCGCCTCTCAAGTATTCAAACTCAAATTCTTATGTCTCCCTTTTCTTCTTAAAGAAGTATAACAAGGTTTTAGGATTTGTTTACTTTTTGTAAAAGTTTTCCTTATAGATCTTATTAGCCTTCTGCAATTGGCTTTTTGGTTCGTCATAACTAAAAACTAATTGTTTCCGTTTGTGTCTTTTCATAGGGTAATTGAGAATAAATGCCCTTCCTGCCACCGTTTTGTGAAGGCCCGCTTTTTCCCTCATGACTGCACTAGGTGCAGTACGTGCAGGCCTCTTCTAAATTGCCATGTGTGAGTCGTGGCCGGTGGAGGTGTTAACTGAATTTTTTAATCAGCAGGTAAAAGACCAGGCGGCAGATTACAAGAGGCATCTGGGAAAAGAGTGTGGTAAGAAGAGGAAGGCATCCATGCCAGACATGGAGGCCTTCCGTCTTGAAATGATGGGAGAGTTACTGTGAGGAAGGCCCGGACTGTGACGTCATGTTTTTAGCCCCCCATGATGCTGTAGATCCGGCTCCTGGAATAGCCATGGCGCAAGCCATGCTGTCCCTTGCGTGTCTGTATGGCTTCCCTGGCTATCCAGGAGTATCTTCAGCTCCGGCCATTACCCTACCAGTGAATGTGGTTGAGGACGACGTAGGCCCTAGGCTCGTCGAACATTCACAGGTGGCCACCGAGGAAGACTGGTTGGATGCTTACCAATGGCTGGTGGACATCAAGCCAGAACTCCAGGTGGATCTACCGGCTTCCCAGCGGGACCAGCACCCGTGGTTGGGAGGGAAACCGGTGACGAGCACCATGCCATCTCTGCCGTATGCGGAGCATATCGTTGATATGTTCGCTGCGGCAGAGACGTCCATTCTGCCGAAAGGACGCCTTGCGAAGGGCCCCTCGTGAGGTGGCACGGCGCTGCCATATAAGTTCTGATCTATATCAGAAGTATGGCATCATTCCAAAGCCTTGCACGGATGACCGTGCGGCTTTGGGCGAAGACACGCAGCCTGGGTCCCAGTCTGACACGGGACCCTTGTGCGCTAGCGCCCTGCGCAACGCCAATTCCGCGCTGCGGGACACGGAGGAAAGTACGAGAGGAGCCATCTCGGCTCTCTCGCACGTCTCCCAGCTGCTACAGGGGTTAGTAGCAGCATCCATGGCCCGCCAAACTTCTCTTGCAGTCCAGAGAGCCATCCAGGACGCCATTAACCTGGCTCTGGACTGCATGACGAGATCTGTAACCAGGAGTTTACGGGCGAGGCACACTTTTGCCATGACAATTTGTGCCCCTCGCCTCGCAGGACCTGTATTATCGGCTTCTTCGGACGCCGATGGCAGGTCCAGAGTTGTTTGGAGGTGAAGGATGCCTGCACCTCCAACAAACCATAAACCTGGTGAACAACTAGAGGGCGCTGTGAGAGCAGTTTGAAGTGCTCTGCAGGGAGCGTGTTCGAGCAGCACCCCCTGTCTTCCACCCTCAGCAGGCTAGAGGTGGTGGTGGCCGTGTCAGAGGCCAATCACCTACACAGCATCGGCCACGGCAACGACAGCGTAAGCCAGCTAGGGGGGTGGGGGAGAGGAGTGCAGGCTCCTTCAGCGCAACCTGCCAGACAGCCTGCGTACTGAGGTGCACATGACGCTGGTAGAGGAGCGCGGGGTTCTGGTCGTGGGAGCCGAACCTGATGGGTTGCCTCTCAAAAAGACCACAACAGTGCTGCTAGGACAGCCACCAGAGACAGGGCTTCTCTTGCACTTCTAGGGTCCACCTCAATCCTTAGGTGCACCCGTGAGAGGCCGTCTGGCCTTCCACATGCAAGAGTGGGAGCGGGTTACTCAGGATCGCTCAGTCTTGCGATGGCTTTCAATCGGTTACTATCCTGACTGGATTTCAAATCTGTCTCTCGTTCCGATCTGGATCCAGATCAACGGTTGTGTATAGAGCAAGAAATTCAATCCCTCATACTAAAACATGCTATTCAACCGGCACAAAAATGTCCGGGTTATTATTCAACCGTGTTCCTAGTGACAAAAAGCACTGGAGGGTGGAGACCAATTCTCAACCTCAAACCTCTCAACAGGTTTATCCTCACACCAAGTTTCAAAATGGAAACTGTGAGAACGGTGTTAGCAGGATTGAGGAAGGGAATGTGGACAGCATCAATAGATCTAAAAGATGCCTATTTTCACATTCCTATTGCGAAGAGCTTTCGTCGGTTCCTGAGATTTGCATTTCAGGGCCGCCAATGGGAATTCAGGGTTCTCTCATTTGGTATATCGACGGCTCCTCGGGTCTTGACTCGAGTGGTCCAAGCTGTGACGTCATACCTCCGCAGGAGACACATAGCAATCCACATGTACATAGACGACTGGCTGTTAAAAGCACACACTCAAAAAAGTCTATCAGCAAATCTGGAGATAGTTTTGGAAACGCTTACAGATCTAGGCTGAATAATCAATTTTCAAAAGTCAGAGCTGACTCCATCCCAGAAGTTTGTTTACTTGGGCATGTTCTTCGATCTAGAGATAGGATATGTTTATCCATCTCAAGAGAGAGAGAGAGTAGAAATACTCATCTCAGTCATACAGTCAGTGTGCAACAGTCGTCATGTCCTGGCACGGGTCTACATGAGAATGTTGGTGTTGATGATTTCTTTGGAACCAGTCATTCCTCAGGCAGCCTTGCGCCGGCGGCCGATCCAGTTATTTCTCATGACACAGTGGACCCAGAGTACAGGTTTCCTGGACTCAAAAGGTGTCAGTGTTGGAACCTCTTATTCACCACCTTCAATGGTGGATGAAGAGAGAAAATCTCCTGGCAGGGGTGACGTTGTCACCTCCCCACACTCAGTTAACAATGTACACAGATGCATCAATGGAGGGATGGGGAGCTTGCCTGGAAGAAAACAAAGTATCAGGGCTTTGGAATCTGGATCAGTCAAGAGAACATATCAATCTGCTGGAAATGCGAGCAGTAGTCTTAGCCATGGAACACTTCCTAGAGAAGGTCAAGGGCAAGAGTGTTCTGGTTCGATCATACAATACAACAGTAGTGACTTACATAAACCTCCAGGGCGGAACGAAGTCGCCCAGTCTCTGTATGATGACATGGAAACTGCTTCGCTGGTGCCTAGATCATGGGATTTCCCTGAAAGCAGTTCATATTCCGGGAAGGCTAAATCTATTAGCAGACTCATTGAGCCGAAGAATGAGCATTCTTCCCACGGAATGGCAACTAAATCAATGTGTGGCGGATCGCCTGTTCAACCACTGGGGCAAGCCCAACATAGATTTATTCGCAACGAACAAGAATGCGAAGATGACGACGTACGTCTCTCCGATTCCAGATCCGAGCGCTATCGCAATAGATGCATTAGCTATCAGCTGGGAGGGATTGTATGCATACGCATTCCCGCCAGCAAGCCTGATTCCAAAAGTTCTCCAGAAAATCAGGCCACAGGAATGCCAAGTGCTTCTGATCGCCCCAAATTGGCCAAGCCGATCATGGTATACGGATCTGCTGGACCTTCTGGTCTGCAATCCTGTTCCTCTGCCTCTGATGGACAACATAATCTTCCATGGCAAGGCCTTGCACAACAACCTGTCAATGTTCTAATTGACTGCGTGGATGGTGTCAAGGAATCAGCAGTTAAGGAGGGTTTTTCTGAGCAAGCAGCCATATTTATGGCAAAAGCCAGAAGGGGGTCAACCTCCAGAGCATATAATTATAAAATCAACAGATTTGCTGAATGGTGCTCAAAAAGATGTATTAATCCAATGGAAGCATCTATTCAGGTAGTAGCCGATTTCCTCTGTCACCTTTTTGATGCCTATAGCCTCAAGCCTAACTCTATTGCTGACTACAAGTCAGCTTTAATGTCAGTTATCCCTTGCTTGGCTAATAGGGGAAGTCATGAAGTATGTATTCTAAATACTTTAATCAAAGGCATGGGTAATCTAAGACCAAGGAATCCTCCAGTGATTCCGTCTTGGAGTTTATCGTTAGTACTTCAAGTATTAGCAGATAAACCCTTTGAACCACTAAGCTCCATTTCCATGAAAGTGTTGACGCTTAAAACAGTTTTTCTGATTGCTGCAGCTTCAGCCAGACGAAGAAGTGAAATACATGCTTTGTCAGCAGAGCCAGACCGTTTTCTGGTGACAGGGGAAGGCCTTAGGCTTAACTTTATGGCGAAGAACCAGTCTTTAAAATATCCTGGTCAGCCTATAGTTTTACCAGCTTTGTCTAGGTTTGATCCTAATTCAAAGGCTTGGTGTCCAGTCCGTGCATTAACGTGTTATAAACAACGTACATAGGAATGGCGGATGGACCCTAGTGCTTTATGGCTATCTTACATTGAACCCCATGGGAGAGCTAAAGATACCATTTCTAGGTGGATTGTCGAATGCATCCAGCATTGCCACAAAGCCGCCATGGGTAAACAAGTTGACATGGCCAAGGCTCATAGTGTCTGTGGCGTAGTGACATCCACGGCTCTGTTTAACGGAGTGCCGGTAGATGACAATATGTCAGTAGCACAATGGCACTGTGAGTCTAATTTTACAGATCATTACCTACGTGACATGTCAAATCCACTTGCCTTATCGATTTTACATAAAAGTTAAATCTGTATATAAATTTGTAAATATTGTACATAAGGCCGTTGACTCACACTCAGTGCAATTTAGTGGGGGGAAATTCCCCGCTTTTCTGTACTGTACCTATCATCGCCAGCGGTGATCAAAGGTAATCTCATCAAATTAGGTTAGTCCTATATTTGGTGATGGTTATTTTTTGTCACGTTTTATATTACTTACTAAAATATTGATGGTTTTGTGTTCTTTGTGGTTCCATCTGAGAGTATACGAAATGAAGCTCTCGTCCGATGTCTTATAATACTTTAGCACGAGTACATAGAGAGCGTATAGGACATTGAGGTCATCGCTCCCTCTTTAAAAGAGGGTGGGAAGCGAATGTGAAACGATCATTACTCTCAACATCGGTCGTGTTATCCGATGTCCAAATGATTTCCTGATTGTGTTTACATACGCAATTTAAGATGTTTGTGCTCCAAAAGCAAAAGCTTGCTCTTCCAGGGATGAGCCAGTCTTCTGACCTTCGCCTCCCTCCTGCCGAATTCTCTTAGGAATTCTGGCTATATCATAAAGTATCAGGGTGGTAAGTATACTCTTGATGTGAAATAAACGAAATCACGGATTTCTTTTTTCACGAGAGAGTTGATACTTACCACCTTGATACGATCCCGGCCTGTCCGCCCCACAGAGGCTCGGTCTATCAGCGTTTTATGTTGCAATTAGGTCAGCCAATATTTCGGAATAGAATGAGTCAGCCCCGCACATGTGCGAGTTTGGGCTGCACATCCGCTGGACTGTCAGTTGTGTAACCTGCCCAGTGGGGGCAGTTTCTTTTTAATTCTGAGTATTATTGAAGCTAGGTCGATATTTAGGAAATATCATAAAGTATCAGGGTGGTAAGTATCAACTCTCATGAAAAAAGAAATCCGTGATTTCGTTAGTCTTCCCCGCCCTGGTGACTTAGCCTAACGTAAAAAAATTATTAATTTATATGGAATGAAATCATCATACAAGTTAAGATTTCCTTCTTTTCACTATATTGGGGTAGACAAATTAAGCCTCTAATAGGAAACAATCTTAACAATTTTATTTTCAAGCATTTTAATGTGAATGTGACACTCAAGTTGGCCAAAAAACGGCGTCTACAGTGGTCTTGAAAAATGTCCATTTTCAGACAAAGAAGACTATTTTTGAAAGTTTACCACTGAAATGACTGGGTCGATAACCATAAAATTACAGTTGTAACACTTGGATTTGTTCAAGAAAATGTAAATTTTCTCATAGAAAATGTCCATTTGCAGACCAAGAGAAGACTATTTTTGAAAATTTACCACTGGAATGACTTGTTTGGTGTTATTATAAATAATCCATGTAAAGATTAGGTTTGAAATTGTTAGCTGGTCACCAAGCTGGTTAATCCAGGCATAATAATCGCCTTGGCTAGCCTGAATCCCAAAAATGGGCCTTTCCAGTTTATTCATCCATCATTTGACGTCATAATCAACTACACGTGTAGGATGACATTGTAATCAATGACGTCATGAATGATGTAGATAAGTAATATGTCACAAATGCATAATTGGTGATGGACTAAGCTTTGTTATAAGAATTGTGTGTCTACTATTTAATAATGATGCTATTGAATATTTGAAACTTATTGACTGGGCACATGCAGTCAAATTAGTTTCAAAATATTTATTAGCTCACCTGTATGGTTTTCTGGAAATTGATCGTAAGGGAGTTCAGGGATTGATCAATCCCAACATAGGTGAGGTGTTGGTGGAGGCATGGCTAAAACTGGAAAGGTCCATTGGACTGTGATGGGATATACTCCATCTGATAGTGGCTGATATTATATCATCTGAAATGCATTTTGCTTTCGCAGTGTGTCAGCCAGTCATTCTGTGCAGGTATGCAATGCGACTTATGGATATGACTGTACTACACCAGATTCACAAACTGAGAATCGGCCAATGATAGCTCCACCCAGTGTATATGTGAGTGAAATAAAATAGTAATCCTCAAAATCTAAGTGTCTCGATTTCAAAGCAATGATATAGATAAAGATAAACGCATCTGAAAATTTCGAAAACAATTTCACTTGATGCAGAGTTATGTTTAATTCAACTAACTCATAAATTATTTATATTATGTAACGAACTCTTACTACATTTAAATTTTACGAACTGCATAAAATACAGCTTTACGACAATGATATCATACTCCCACTTGGTCTTATTTAATAATCACTAGTTTGGGTATTTTTGTCAGAAGTTGACGAAATATTAGTTTCTGTGGATACAGTAGTTTGAAAACATCCTGCAGGTGCAATCAGTCCTTGTTTGGCCACTCTTATCCTCAGTGAGAGTCCTTAGCTTAGATAGAGATGGGCTGGGCATAGCTAAAACTGCAGAGGTCCATTGGATGTGTTCATGCATATGCAGTTGTTTTAATAAATAGAATGTTCTACACTCACATGTTATGCCTGATCACTATTTTAACCATTTGAACCTGATAGGTCAAAATTTCAGCCTCTATGAGAAAGTCCAATAACCCAAAAGGCCGGACTTCTGGCCCTGCATATACCTATGTGTATAGGCTGACATCATATAAAACATTAGCATATGTATGTGCAGGGTCAGTTTACAAGCATTTCCTGTTATTGTACTTGATCAGTGAGCATGGGATATTGGCCTTTCTAATCTTAAGTTTATGTAATCTGTGATAAACTCATATATTGGTATTCTTTGCTTTGAGACCATGCTGACAAAATAAACTGAGGATTCAAATGGTTAAGCAATATATTCTATAAACTGTACTATCAGATAAACATCTTTGAGGTTTTAGGCACTCTTGCACCATTATTTCTCAGTGCTATCAGATGTATATCCTAATCCCGTTATGATAAATCGCTCATTAGTAACCGCATCCCTAATAGGAAGTCGCATGCCAATTTTTTAAGTTGAGCCATTTTAATTTCTTAGCAGTTTTAAAACAGCAAATGTATCTAAGAGACTTTAGTCGCATTCAAATTTCAGCAACTTGTGTAAAGAAAAAAGATTTTGTGACTTAAATAACTTATAAATGTCAAATAAAAAGAAATTTGATAAGAAATTTTGCAATAACTTCACGGAAGTACACAATGTATCATCAAAACTACAGCACTTCCTTATATGAAACAACTATCAAAGAAAAAATGTTACCAAAGGGGTACCCGCTATTCAGAGGTAATCAGATCAAATGTATAATACTCGCTCACCATCTTGTATATATGTATAGGTCATGGTTTTATAGTCTGCTTCCACTTGCATACTCAGCCGACATTACAACTTGTAATGATGACTATATGTATATAGTAATAGGGCTGTGCGGTTTTGGTAAGAACACAACCGGTGATGGTGTTGACCATAAATCCGGTTTTAACACGGATATCCGGTTTATTGACTGAAAATATTTTCAGTTTTCGTGAAAAAAATTCACAATACCACGAAAATAGAACGTTTTTAGTGGTAGACTTAAATCTGTAGCTACATGTATAGTATCCGATGCAATTTTAGAGGATAGAGTGAAATCATTACTTAAATTGCTTTAAAACATTAGATTTAGCGCTTTTAAATTCATCGCGATATGTCATTTCGAGTTCTTGCACAATCTGTCATATATTACATTCATAGACAATTAGTAATTCGTATACTGCCCTCTCGGATAACGCGAGAAAGATACATTGCCAAATTTACTGTGGCTTTTAGTGGCCAATTCAAGCGGTTCATGGAGTAGAACTAGCATACAGTTTCCGCGAAAAAGGAATTCATACGTATTTTAATATAGATCATAAGCTCGATTTGGAAGGACTTGGTTTAAAACTGTATCAGTTGTAAGCTGTAAAAGTTGTTTTCCGGCGCTAATAATGT
Organism: Chaetoderma sp. LZ-2023a; assembly: GCA_034401795.1. NCBI lineage: Eukaryota > Metazoa > Mollusca > Caudofoveata > Chaetodermatida > Chaetodermatidae > Chaetoderma > Chaetoderma sp. LZ-2023a. The sequence goes on along the minus strand of CM067370.1, from coordinate 126,881,874 downwards.
ATATCGACCTGCGTCGAGTGTTAATTATATCGTCCAACATACGTTGAGCCAGCTCCTGAACATTCACGGAAAATTACTCTCGATCGCCCGAGCGATTAGAAAAATTCGATCTCAACTCACATCCCGGGTTTAGAGTCCCGGATGCACGTTCAGAATTCATAATAGACATAGATATCAGAAACACTAGATCGCTTATGATATGCTTTCAAGCATGTATTATAGAATTTAATAAAACGCTAGTAGATTATAATTTCTGAAAGTATGTAGCAATACGATCTAGCAACATTCTCCTGTTGCGATACTGCGTAGGTATGGCTTTATTTCAGATTTTATGTCGCAAATAGATAAAATTAAAGCAAATTTATACAATCAATGTTATATATTATGATATATCCTTAAAAAATAATTATAAAACCAGATTTTTAAACATAGACGGATGTACGGTTGTCAAATTATGTCACCGGTTTTCGACCCGTCATGCTTAAAAATCTGGAGACGGTTCAAAATCTGGATAACTGCACAGCCCTATATAGTAATTTCCGAGTTCCCTAGTCCAGTACATTAGGTCCATAAATCGGAGATGATTCTAGTGAATACTTGTTCTTATTATTGATACTTCCTAATTTGGTGAGTTTAAGCCGTCACTCTTGTAGCTACTCAGATAGGTACTCGAGGCTACCCTCCTATTTACGTGTATTGTGAAAATATGTACCTGAGTGCGAGCGTTAGCGTAGTAATGTGAGAGTCCCAACCGAAACTCGTCCTATAGAGGAAATAGAATCATCACATGATTTAATTTTTTTCTAGACAACATTTTATGTCAAAATGAATTAAACGATGTTTATTAAACATACAAAATAGTTAGGCAGTCTCATTTCATAATTTCACTCCCGTAATGATGGATATAAGGTATACATTAAGCATAGTCGTAAGACAATAAGAATTTGTGCCGTGAAATTGTGCTATTTTTGTTACTATCTTAGAAAATTAATTAATTTTTTTCTTGAAATATACCTAATAGAAGTCGCCCGCCCCCTTCTCAGATATTTGGATTTAAAGAATTTACAGCCCTTGTCCTATTAGAAGACGCGGTTACTAATAGATGATTTACGGTATATATACTGTGCATGTACATTGGTGCATGTAAGTGGTTTACTAAAATGTGTCAAATGATATATTATCATTCCAGTCACCAGATATTGCTAAGTTCATGTAGTCAATAAATGTTAGAACTCTATATACCTGCGCATTGCTGTTTTAGGACACTGTATATCAATGGCGGCTAGCTATTGGACAGCATTGGGAAAGTCACTACAAGTTTAGAGTTTCAACTATGGTGAGTATTCAGTCTTTAACCCATGAAATTCAAGACAACTAACTATACAGGAAAGCTGTTGAATATTTTGAAACTAATTATGCTCCCCCCCCCCCCACACTCCCCATGTACATGTATCTATATTATGCTTTGTCCATTCATTTGTCTATCTGATGGAATAACTTTATGTTTACTGGAGTGACCAGTGACTTTCAACAAACTTGGTGTGGAGGTTGGTTGTGGGTGTCCGAAGAAGCTTAGCGATTAAGGGTCAAAATGTCAAGGTTATGATGACCCAATTAATGAAATTATACTGTGTTTCTGGATGATAGTGTGAGTTCTATAGAAAGGATCTTTATCAATCATGGCTGGGTGGTTGTACTTGGCATTCCGAAGAACCCTATCAATTTTGGGGTCAATGGTGAAGGTTGCAGTAACCAAATTAATGAAATTATGTTGCTTTTCTGAATGATAACTCACGTTTTATTGAATGGATCTTTACCACTTGTGGGTGGGAGGTTGTCCTTGTTCTGAAGAACCCTATCGATTTTGGGGGCAAAGGTCATGGTTACGATGACCCAATTAATGCCACTATATTGTGTTTCCGGATGATAACTCAAGTTTTATTGAAGGGATCTTTACCAATCTTGGTTGGGAGGTTGTTTTTGGCATTCAAAAGAACTGTATCAAAGATGAAGTCATGACCAATTAATGTCATAATATTTTCCAGATGATAACTCGAGTTCTGTTGAAAAAGATCTTTAGCAAATTTTTCAGAAAGCTCGTCCTTGACATTCTGAAAAACCCTATAGAATTTGTGGACAAAAGGCAAATGGTCAAGGTCATGGTGACCCAATTAATGAAACTATATTGTGTTTCCGAATGATAACTTGAGTTCTATGGAAGAGATCTTTAGCAAACTTGATTGGGAAGTTGTCATTGAGGAGCTGAAGAAGGCTATCAATTTTGCATCCTACGGTCAACATCACTGTCCTAATTAATGAGAATATACTGCATTTCCAAATGATAATGCAAGTTCTATTGAAGGGATCTGCCAATCTTGGGTGGAAGATTATGCTTGGTGGAATGGGGAAGGGAGAATATACTTTAGCAATCTCTGGTTGTCATTTTTGTTAAACTGGAACCTGTTGCTGCCATAGGTAACAACATCTCCAAGTCGGATCAGTTTCAGAATATTCTGCAGAATATTCATTAGATCCAAAAGAATTTGTCATTTCTGGTCTTTAAGGTTTAGCCCTCTCATGTCTGTACTGACCGGTTGACTCCAAACTATGCGAGTGCCAGACCATACTTTACCACTGGCAGTCATGCCAACGATTTTCCTTAAATAGTGCTCTCCCTTGAGCTGTTAGCCATCTGTTATTTGGGCCTATTTATTCCTTGAAATATGTCTTCAGTACATGTGTTGAAGTTAAGTTAAAGATTGGCAGCTTGCCCAGTGTGGGAAAATCATGAAAACCTCATCACTGAGTGCATGGAGATTTAATCAATAATCACATAGTGTTGTCAGATACCTCATTGGAAATGCGTTCTCCGGACTTGGTCGGGAAAGCCAGCAATAGCGTAGATTTTTGATGATTTAAAAAAAAAAGTCAAATTTATACAAAATTATAGAAATTAATTCAGTCCACACATGACATTTATGACTATGTCCAGACATGGAAAGGTTAAATTGTTAAGACATTCCTTATGTACCTAATATTAAACAAACCTATTTATACAGTACAGATCATAGTTAGCTTTACTTAAACGCATCCTAAAGCTTGTTTAAAATGCGTCTAAATGGTGTCATTTTCTCGTAGTGAGCTACTTAGACATAACGCGTTTGGTAAAATCTCAAGATGCATCTTGAATTTTATCTTGACGGGTTTAAATTTTGACACGAAGCGTTTGACATTTTGAAGAACGTTGCCCTACGCGTTCGGTTATCCGTACACTTTTCCTCCGAGAAAACATCTCGCATGCTTTGCAAACTTTGAGCGATTTTAACATATTTACGTCAATTTGTCAGAAGATGTGTTTAATTTAGTGTTTCTTCGCGGGATTCATCTAATTTCTACGTTTTTATAGTGAAAATCTCAATATATCTAATGCCGAATGGACAATCGTCTTGAACTGGTACACCATTCCATTCTGATGATGTCATCGCGTATATATTTAACCTCGTTATCTTTGATTGGCAGAGATATTGTTGGAAAAGCCATCAGTGGCAAATCTGATTGGTTGAACTAATGTCATGACACTTTGACAGTTGTGTACTATTAGACGACAGTAAAAAAGCAACAACCTAAACAAGAATTTCCAGACTTTGGCTGTGATCTAGACAAAAACCAAGTTGGATCCAGATTGGATCTATGAATATATCGGAAACAAACTGGTCAGATTTTGCTCAAATTTTATCACCCAGGGTTTGTGTGATCATACATTAAGATTTAACAACCTTGGATGCGATCAGAAGAAAATTTTAGGCTGTGGGTTACAATCTCTGATAACTTGGATCTATCTGACGATGGAAAGTAAGTGATAACTAGATTGTTTGGTCGATGACGTGTCATAGCAATCGACCACATTCACTACTTTGACCTCTTTAGCCTACCCCAGGGGAGGAGCCAAATGTAATACCAGAAATGTGGCTGCAATGCAGCAATGAATCTTGACTTCATGACAGCCATGAACTATGAAGATTGACTTCAAACATAAAATAAATTTAGAAGGCTTATCAACAAGAGGCCCAAGCGCCTGTAACGCTATCCTGGACAGTGTATGGCAATAAGGGCTGCCAGCAGAGAAGGCGCTACTATGTCAAAAAAGGCTGCCTATATAATATACTGAGTATGTACATAGCTATCTATCTATCTATCAAAACTAGTTTCAAAATATTCAGCAGGTTGCCTGTATACCCTTATCTAATTTCCACTTCCTATTTTTCTTTTCAGATGAGGCGGACATAAGAGGCGAACTGTCAAAATATCTCATCTGATGACAGTTGTTGCTAAGCACAGAATTATAAATAGGGAGAAGTGTTAACAAAAGTAATTTTATAATGTTCAAGTTTCGGTATAAAACCATTTTAAAACACACATGAATAAAAGAAATTGGTTGAATAATTTCAGTCTGTTATTTCTATAGTCAACACATACTATAACATGCGAAAAACTACTGAATGTTTGAATCGCATTCCATAAGGATTGAAAGGTGTAGATACAGAAAAAAAGAAATATAAAAATCATTTTGATCTTCATATTCAATATTGATTGTTGTTCTTGTTTGATATGTTGAAGCCTACAGCCATATGATCATTCCACCCACGTTTCGTTGAAATTGGGACACTAGTTAAGGAGTAAGGTTTTAAATGTTTATGGAGTTTTCAAAAAATCCAAATGGCCACCAAAAATGACCACACAAAATTCTGAATAGAAGTCCTAGAGCCAACTACTACAGAATTCTTCCAGCCAAATTTGGATATAATCCACCAAGTGGTTATGGAGAATATGCATTTTGGCAATTTATGTCCAGCCAACTAGGGTTGCAATTTGTCAAGCGGTTAATGAGGAGTAGCGTTTTGACAATTTCTGCTAAATTTTTCATAAAATCACAGATTTTCACACAAAAATTGACCAATCAAAGTTCTGTGCATGTTCGGAAGCCAAAAGCATTAGGGTCCTTCCAGCCAAATCAGCTAGAAATCCGCCAAACTTAATGTGGAGTGGCGTTTTTAAACATAAGTTGACAGATGGATGGCGGACAGCAGATGGTTGCCATGCGTTTCAGTGACTAACCTTTTGGCCAGAACGTCATTGTGTGATGCCGTGTCATTATAAGGAGGCATGTGTCCAAGTTTGGGACCAGTATGATTAACCAAACATGAGATATAAACAGAAAAGTTGAGCTAAACGCAAATTGGATGGCGCCGGGCGACGTGCAGGGTATCACAATAGCTCGTTTTACTTCGTAGTTGAGATAAAAATGGCCTCTTGCACTCCATAGTAACGTACAACATTTGTTTGAATTCCATCCACCGGTTTCGGAGGAGTTGCATTACACAGAGACTGGCATGGATCGCTGTGACAGATCTGGAGGTCATAAGGGGAAATGATCTGTGAGAGCCGGGGTTAAAAGTAACATGAGCGCGAGGTTAGCAGAAATTGACCAGGGCTAGTACAACTTGTAACTGACCAAACCAATGGTAACAATTTGACATGTCAACCCTTTAATGGTCAAGGTGGTCAAAAAATTCCTCTGCTGTGATCTTCAGAAATGTCGATTTGCAGAGCAAGACGACTATTTTTGGAAATTTACCAGTAGAATGACTGGCTCAATAACTGAGCCAGTCATTCTAGTGGTAAAATTAAAAAAATAGTCTTCCCTTGGTCTGCAGAGAAGATTTGAATTGCTATAGTAGAATCTAGTAATCACTAGTCCTTCTATCTAAATGTAGTAGCTCATCTGGCTTAATTTAAAACTATAGAGGGTGTCAAATGATGTGCAAGAGTGTGGGCAGGACTATGGGAAATCTAGATAAATCTGGAAGACCCCAATCTCTGATTACATAAAATAAATTTTGTCAGCCAATCCGCAATCATATGGATAACCCACATACCAAATTTGGTTGAATTCCACCCAATTGTTTGGGAGGAGATAGCATGATTGATGGACGGAGACAAATGTATCCTAATTTTTTCAAAACATGAAGATAAAGAAAGGACTCAAGATATTAAAGGTAGGTAGGTAATTAATTCAAAGTCATACTAAAATGTCATTTTCTTTCGGATTGAGAAATTAGGCTACCAGATTTATTTACCATGCCACATTGTTTTCAGGACTTGTTAGTGAAAGGGATAAACATAGCAAAAACTGGAATTGGCAAGAGGATAAAGCAGAAAGTTAGATTTTCTACTAGATGAATCCACTTTTAGCTATGCCCCGGCCATCTTTAGGTACGCTCTGTCGATGCTTTGCGACTGCGTATGTTGGGATCAATAAGTACTTTGAATCCTGAATTCCAAACTTCATGGTAACTATAGATACAGTTAACCTGTTGAATATTTTGAAACTAATTTCAAATAATTTGACTGGGTTCTGTTGTTAAATATTCAACAGAATGTTTACTAAATAGTAAAGACATATAATTCGTACAACTGATTCTTAAAAGTTTGTCAGATTTAACTGCTTCAGCCTACATATGATGTAATTCATTATGACATCATATACTTAACCATTTAACACTCATGCAGGGTTTTGCCGAGGCACGGCCCTTGCACCATTTAGCACTCTAAAATTCACAATGTCCAAACATATCATCCAAAAATGACTTATGTAGTGGTGTTGAGAAACATCTATTTGCAGACCATGAAGGCTATTTTTGAAAATTTACCACTGGAATGACTGTCTCGATAACAGAGCCAGTCATTTCAGTCATAAATTTTCAAAAATAGTTTTCTCTTATTCTGCAAATGGATATTTTCCTATCGGTCATTGGCGGTCTGACTTGAGTCAGTCTCACTTTTATATACTGAAGGACTATGAATCACTCTCCTGAAATGTGTGATTCACTGTCTTCAGCGATCACTCACCTGGAAACACCAAAGCGAGTGGTCGACTCGCCCAACCCTCCACTGGAAAACTGAAGTCTAGATGCTCTCCGAGAGCAGCTGAGGCGTTTCCAGGTATAAATCGGCCTAAGGGGTGTTTTTTTGTCTTTGAAATTTAGAAAATTTTTACTAATTTTCCATAGAATTTTTTTTTCAAACTTCACATCACCTGAGTTGTAACCACCATGCATCTCACCCAGAAAAATTAATGAATCAGCTAGCATGATTATCAGGTACCACTCGACCACCATGCATGGTAACGGTACTCTTTCAGAGTCAGTCAAGCTTACATGTGGCGTACCGCAAGGGTCTATATTAGGGCCTGTGCTATTTATGTTGTATACTCATCAACTAGGATCCGTCATCCAGATGCATAATCTTCAGCGTCATCTCTATGCTGACGACACCCAGCTTATCAATAGTTTCCTGCCATCCGTTTCCGCCGGCCATACAGCTAGCAGAGAAATAACTGATTGCTGTGATAACATCAAATTGTGGATGACTTCAAACATTTTGATGTTAAATGATGACAAAACTGAAGCTATACTTGTTGGACCTAAAATTAGACGGGCTAAGACAGAGTTAAATACCATCACAGTTGGTTCAAGTCAGATTCAGCTATCTAATTATGTAAAGGATCTCGGCGTTATGCTGGACAGTGAATTGAGTATGGAACAACATGTTAATTATCTCTGTAAGATCTGTTTTATGCAGCTGCGCAATATCGGGAACATTAGAAAGTACATTACACGAGAAGCGGCCATCATGCTTGTGTTAGCCCTAGTGATATCAAGACTGGACTATTGCAATAGCCTTCTTATCGGTGCCCCTAAGGAACTAATCTTTAGGCTCCAAAAAATTAAGAACACAGCTGCACGAATTGTTTCCTTAAGCAACAAGCATGCACACATTAGTCCAGTCATGCAAGATCTGCATTGGCTTCCGATTGAACAAAGAATACTGTTCAAAATTCTAAATCTAACATATCGGTGTGTTTACGGCTCTGCGCCAGATTATCTGTCTGAGCTTGTACAGATATACAATCCTCCTCGCCAACTCAGATCTGCAGATCAAATGTTATTCGAAATTCCAAACGTTTGCACAAAAACATATGGCCACAAAACTTTCTCTTTTGCTGCTTCGTCTAACGAATAATTTACCATTTGATATCAAAATCTCTCCCACTCTATCCAGTTTCAAATCAAATCTCAAGACATATCTTTTTAAACAGGCTTATACATAAATATCAATTGTAAGCGCTTAGACCATGCATTACATGCATGGATTTCAGCGCATTATAAATGTACTATTATTATTATTATTATAAATGAATGAGTAAACCCCAGATTATCAGATAATTGTGCTGGTTTATTCTAACAAATATTATCGGTGAGGTATGTGATGGGATAGTGAATATCACTATGAGCAATATACGCTGTACTCAGACTGTGAGATTATAGTAGCTAATTTATTATTGTGGCGTGAGACTGAGTGCTGGTAGTAAACCCCTGACTGGACACTGCACCAGTATCATGTCAAAATAGCATTCTATCAGTATTTGTGTTGGTACACTTTTTAATAATTTATTACATAATGTACTTGTACCAATACAGATAGAATGCTATTTTATCATGCTACTCTTTCAGTGCTGGGTCAGGTGTTCACTACCACCGCTCAGTCTTGCTTAGTTTTGCCCAATGGAGGAATCCAGTTTTAGCTATGCCCTGCCCATCTCTAGCTAAGCTTCACCCATGCTTTGCCTGCGTTGGAATCGATCTCTGCTTTCTCTGAATCTCAAATTCCAGAAAACTATACATGTAAGCTGTTGATATGACAGCAACAACTCCCAGTCAAATTAGTTTTAAAATATTCAACATCATTTTTATTAACCCTTTAATGGTCATGCCGACCAAAACTGGCCTCTGTTATTGCCTTGTGGAATGTCCATTTTTCAGGCCAAGAGAATATAATTTTTGAAAATTCACCTTGAATGACTGGCTCAATGACCGAGCCAGTAATTCTTGTCATAAATTTTCAAAAATTGTATTCTGTTGGCCTCTAATTGGACTTTCAATAAGCAGATATTAAAATTTTCTTGAGCAAATTTGACCATTAAAGGGTTAAATAGTATGCATATAGTTCGTCATAAATTAAGTGTCTGTGACGATTGTACGTCATTCATTATGTCATTGATTGTGTTGTCATCCTTATGCATCATGTAGTTGATTATGACGTCATATGATTGATGGATAAAATGGAAAGGTCCATTATGTAATACTTATAACTGTCTGTGTAATAATATTTGTTTCACTTTCTATTTCAGCTACTGTTGAAACATAGCCAGACCACAAACACAAGTATCAAAAATAAACGTACAAAATCTGGAACAGTAGGAGGACAAAAATTTGAAAGACCACTCAGTAATATATGACCTGTAACCAGCAGAAGAATCTACAGTAAAAACCAGCACTGCGCAACATCATTCATCAACACAACACAGACAGACAGTAGCATAACCATAAACCACCACTGATGACCAGCATGAGCAATATTATATGGGACCAAAATAGTTTACTGTTGTTCTAGAGACTGGACTTGTATTGTTATTGATCATTGATAACAATACAAGTCTCAAAATCAACAGTAAAGTAAACTATCTTGGTCCTATATAATATTGCTCATGCTGGTAATCAGTGGTGGTTTGCGGCACTGTCTGTTTTGGTGATTGTTTGAGCAAACTCTACATTATATCGATATGGCAGCATTCAATAACAATGACATAAAACTTTTAAGTGAATGAATAAACAATTTAATCACATCCAAAATGACTGGGTTTGACTTATTTACTGTATGTAGGTAAAGGTTGTATGGTGTTTTCATCATTTCTTTGATCTTCAGTGGAATAAGGATTGAGAATTTGTCCCCACTGTGAACAACGGAACAAGGTAAGTAAAAGGGTAAAGGTAAGTAAAGCTCCAGCTTTACAACCCATTACTGTCCAATATTTGTGAAGAAAATGTGTATTTCTGCTGAACACTTTAATGGGTAAATTTGGTCAAGAAAATTCCAATTGTCTCATAAAATGTCAATTTGCTGACCAAGAGTATTCTAGGAGCCAGTTATTCCAGTGATAAATTTTCAAAAATAGTATTCTCTTAGTCAGCAAAAGGGCATTTCTCAGGAACACTGCAGAGGTTGGTTATGGCTGATTTGACCATTAAAGGGTTAATAAATGCCCATTTGCAAGCCAAGATAATTTTTTAACATTTAGAACTGTAATGACTAGCTTGGTTATCAAGCCAGTTATTCCAGTGGTACAATTTTAAAAAAATAGTCTCTTGGTCTGCAAATGGTCATTTCTCAAGACAATTTGATTTCAGATGCCGGTTTTGACCACTCACTGAGCCATGGTAACGTTTTCATATGTCTTGGGCCTTTAATCCTAAAATTGGATTAAGAAAATTTAAATTTTCCTATAGAAAATATTCATTTGCAGAGCAAGGGAAATAAATTTGTGAAAATTTACTAGTGGCTCAGTTATGGAGACACTCATTCCAGTGGTTATTTTTCCAAAAAATAATTCTCTTCTGCATATGGACATTTCTCAAGGCCACTACAGAACATGCTTTAACCAGCTGGAGTGTTAAAGGGTCAGTTGCTAAAATGTACACTCCTTATAATAGTGACTATCTAATAACTCTGGGTTTGTTATTGTTATATCTAATCATGATAGTTAGAGCTAATTATTCAATAGAACAAACTTTAACAGTTAATTAAATGCAAATGGCACAAATGATCATGGTGAATGCACCAAAATAGCCCAAACTTAACGGCAAACTCTTTGTCACTGACTGGAGCAGTTCCCGCACCCTGTACTGTACTAGCTTCAAGCTCATCTTCAAGTTTTTCCAGTAGTGGTGGCTTCCTCATCGTCAAACATGTCATCATCACAAGATTCACTGTCCAACACATTAGCTGTCTCACCATTATGATCAGTGTCTAATTCCACATTTACAATGCCACCATGAGTGATATTTGGTTAAAAATATACAGCACAATATATAGTCAATAATATACTAATATACATGTGCTGTTAGGCGCTGTGACCCGACTGTATAATACAGGGTGGGAATATGTCCTCCAACATGGAGCCAGCTTCCAGTCAAATTGCTTTCAAAATATTCAACATCATACTTATATAATGACTGTAAATGTGGAATTATGGGATTTCAGGTCAAATAGGTAAAATGTGATAATTCATTGGTTTTGATTTGGGGCCCCACTTCCCTGATAATGCAGGTTACTGGGCCAATATTGACCCAGTAACCTGCATTATCATTCTTGTTTTAGTAAATGTGATGTCACTGCTAAGGAGAAAGTTATAGATTGTCGTAAGAGAGCCGCACATATATATATATATATATATATATATATATCCATTTCGTTTATCTCTTGTCACGAAAATATGAAATAGAAGGGCAAACTTCAAATGCCTGTGGATAAACAATCCGATAACCTCGATCATCGATGCGTGTCTTTGTTTACAATTTTCGAGAAAACTTACTTCAAGCACTGTCAGTAATAAGTCCAAGTTAAGATGCCGAAGCGGTCAAATATATAGGCATCACACTTTCTGATTGACAGTTTCATTACTCTGCGTTATCTGTTTACTCTTTAGTCTGTGGCATACACGAAATGTGCATAGATTGATGTATTGCACACGCAAAAATATGTTATTTTCTAAACAGTTGACGCCATCTTTGCTAAATCTCATTAAATATGCGTGTATTCTCGACCAATCAGACTTGTGTGATACGGTGATACTCGTTGCCGAAAACGGGTAATGAGCTTATGTACTCGGATATCAGGCACCAGTAAAACAATTATGTACGCGTGTGCGTTACATATTATGTATGAAATAGAGAATTTGAAAACGACCAAATGTCAGGTTTGCGGATTTTGTAAATCGCCTCCCTTTCCGTTATAAGACGTTGCAACACTAGCCCCAACTGATGCATATATTGTTCTAAAAAGTTATGCCTTTTGCGTCGGCTCAAATTAGACTACGGTATAGTGTAATAATCCCTTTTCAGAGAATATTTTGGTATATTCATCCAGATTTCAAGAAAAATTGTGGATTGAAAATTTACTAAAATATACGTACTGTCATCACACTGGCTTCATACACAGTAAAGAATAGTCAGGTGCGGAGTTCTCCATTTTATACAAAAGTATGATTGATGATTACGATGATATGGCATTTCGGCAATTATCATTTACAGCCACGAAAAAAATAACTAAATGTGATGCATGTACTTAACACATATACGGCTCCAATTGCAATTTGGATATACATGTACAGGTCCTCGACAGACAGTAGATCGATTCCACTTTATTTTTAATGACGTGTAGTAAGAATCTTTGTCGCGTTACTGAATACATTTGATTGCGCGTTTGACTTTTTCCGTGATGGGTTTAAAATATTCCATAATGCGTTTAACATATTATAGGATGGGTTTTACTTTCTGTTAGATGCGCCTATAGAATAAATTAACCGCGTTTGGTGTTTGGCCACACATGAAAATGCTACGAGCTTTTGACGCTAAAAAGATGCATTTTTGTTTCGTTTTTGCTTCGTCAAACAGTAAAGCTAACTGATCTGTACTATAACTATTGTAAAACTAATCTTTAGTAGTATTACATTAAAATATTGTACAAAGAGTTTATATGGTTAGACATGTTTAAGAACACATGTATAATAATCCTGAAAATAGTGTTGTTTCTAATATCATAAAGCAATTTTCAACATAAGTGAGTGAGGAGGAGGAGAGAGGGTCATTGAGTGATTGAGTGAGCGAGCGGAAGGAGTGAGCGGGTGGGACAGAGATACAGGCAGTCCAGTCCAGTCAGTTAGTCCAGTCAGTCAGTCCGTTCAGTCAGTCCAGTCAGTATTGATTAATTGATTGATGGTGTTTAAGATGATGCTAATAAATACCTTGTATTATGATTATATCTACAGGAGTATCCATGTAATGAACCAGCAAGCAATGCCGGCAGAAACTTTTATGAATATTACTTACACTTCTACCGCACATGCAGCCATGCTGATGGAACATTGTTGTCAGAATAACATAGAAAATTCTGTACCACAACATTTTCTGAAATCCGCGATAAATTGTGATTTTTCTTTTGTGTTAAACGTGGGCTTTCACACCTATCCTGAGTTTACTAATTGTACTTAGAGGGAGCATTGTGGATTATGGAGAACAGTACGCGTTTATAGGCAAAAGTTAGTCATCATATTGTTTTGTATATAGTTACCAGTACAGGTACTCAATGTAATTATCAAGTGCTAGTTCTCTTACAGAGACATATATTTTTATTATGACATAAACAAAGACTTCATTCTTGTTTCATAATAATTATAACTAATATCATATTTTGTGTGGTTATGATGGTTAGCCACCAGACAATAATTGCAATGCGCAATAACTGGACCTGCTGAATGTATTGACAACAATTTGACTGCTTAGCCACCAGCAACTTTCAGTCAAATTGTTTTCAAAATAATCAGCATATCCAGTGTTAAACCACATGAAAAATGTAGTCCATAGAGATTCAGCTGGCAGACAGTTAATCACTGTTGCGTTAAACTCAAATGTCCAATCAGATAGGAGAATTTTCCATTTTCAAAATTGTGTTACGGAAAGCTGTTGCTTGTATGATCATTACCGTTTTCAAAAGAAAACTTATTTAATGATTAAAATATGCTCGAGTAATGTATGTATGCATTTGACAGCTATCCAACTATGAAATTATTGCACTTAGATATAGGCATGTTTTCGCATCAGAGGCCCCATGTACACATCCATGACATGGTTCAGTGATGACACAATGTCATGTGGGTTACAATGTCAGAGACACGTCTTTGTCATGTTATAAGAGATTTTATTCTTTAACCCTTACCACTCTGGTGTCAAAACCTTAAATTTCCAAACTAAATTAAAAGATGAACTGGTGTTCATTTTTCAACAAATTTGATGGAAGATGGTGCTGTCATAGACAGCAACATCTTCCACCAAAATTGTTGAAAATGTACACCAGTTTCTTTGCTATTGACACAATAAAAGATAGAATATTGACAGCAGAGTGGTAAGGGTTAATCTGGCCCATTATGAAGTGATTAGGGGGCAGGAGAGCACTAGAAAGAAATAGTTTATCAAGTTATTATGCCGCTATACTAACTAATTTGTTTCATACTCACAATATATGATTATAACATTTTATAGGTATCGTTGCATCAGCATTTAACAAAGCTTGTGTATGTGTATGTTCAACAATGCAAGAAAAGGGTCCAAGACTGACTCATGTCGGGTTATGCATATATACATGCTCTTTAGATTATGTTACAGGTTTGTTTCTGATTCAGTCTTGTGAACATAACATGTACATTTTACGGGTCTCATGGATCTGATAGCCCGAATTTTCGAGTTCCAGAGAAAATGTCGAGGTCTCAAGCTGAATACGCGTTCCACTAAATTTTTGTCTATATTTCTTTGTGCACCAATATTGAAAAGAATGTTATAGTATGTCAATGGATATTTTTAGTGAAATGCCCAGCTCTGTGTGATACCATGCCAATTCACCTTTCCAGAGTATCCATCCATCATCAGACGTCATATGACGTCATAATCAGCTCAGCTCGTGTATGATGACATCACAATCATTACGTCACAAATGGTTCCATATAGACCGTCATCAAATCTCAAATAGTATGACATGTTGTATGAATTGTATGTCTGTGTAATTCTTTGCTATTTAATAAACATGCTGTTGAATAATTTGAAACTAATTTAACTGGGCATTGTTGCTGCCTTAGGCAGCAACAGCACCGAGTGAAATTAGTTTCAAAATATTCAACAGCTTACCTGTGTAGTTTTTGGGAAATTGATAGTCAGGGTGTTCAGAGATCGATCGATCCCAACACGGGGAGGTGTGGGTGGGAGTTAGCTAGAGATGGGCGGGGCATAGCTAAAACCAGAAAGGTCCATTGCAACCAGTCTACATTATAATGAAAATCATTTTCCAATGTTTTACATCATTTTACATGGTTTGAACTTCTTAATATCTATGTGCCTCAAGGAATAGAAGAATGGTAAATTTTTCAATGGCCATGTAATTCATCAATGTCTTGTCAGATCTCAATAAAACTTTACAATTTTGTTCCATGCATCATACACAACCTGATTTTCACATTTTATTCATACTTTTTTGGAATTTCTATGCATGCGTTTTATAAAATGAGCTATCAACAGCTTACCGTCAAATTAGTTTCAAAGTATTTCGCATCTCTCAGATTGAGCAGTTTGAAATTAAGGTATTGGGATTTTGGGGTTGAAAAAGTTAAATCTGAACTGCAAAATTCTAATTTCATGACAGCGAAAGATAAAAGCTGTTAAATATTTTGAAAACAATTTGTCTGATGAATAACATAGCCAATTACATGTAGTTCCAATCATGTTTTTAAAATGTAATCAATGCAGGTCTACAGAAAATAGCAAATATAAAGTGAATGTATGAAATGAGCGGTTAATTACTCAAGTAAAGGTTTAGCAGTAAATGTTTAATTATAAAGCTTGTACTCATGTTTAGATTTGTGTCCATGTTTATATAAATGCAACATTTGTGTACTGTATCATTTATCATTCACATTACTGAGATTGTAACATGTATTCATATTAAACTCACAGACATCAATGTAATTGGGTAACTGGTATACAGGTTTAATTAGTTATAGAGTAATTTTGTAATTTAACAAAATTCTGCATTGTAAACATATCATCTTTTCCAGACCAAAAATGCCTTCGATTCTTCAGGTTTTTTCAGATATGTTAAATACTTATAATCAACAATCATAAAGATTGTCTAATGTTAGAGAATTTTTATGACTACTGATTTATTGGTCCTATTATTCAAAGATATTAAAAGCATTTTGAAAACTTAATCCCTCTTGTGTCAAGTTAACCCAATAATGGTCAAGTCAGCTAAAACGGCGTCTGTAGTGGTCTTGAGAAGAATGCCCATTTGCAGGCCAAGAGACTATTTTTCGAGATTTACCACTGGATCATTTCCCAATCATTCCAGTGGTAAATTTTCAAAAATAGACTTCTCTTGGTCTGCAAATGGACACTCACTAATCAAAAATTAGAATTTTCATGACCATTGACCCGTTTAATGATCAAGCCGGTAAAAAAATGCCCTGTTCAGTGGTCTTGAGAAATATGTATTTGAACGCCAACACAAAGATACTTGGTCAATTCCACTAGTAAATTTATAAAAAAATTATCTTCATTTTCTTGAAAAGTCTTGACCATTAAAGGTTTGATTGATATAAGCAGCATTTAGAGCAGTTTGAGGCGCTGTTGAAACAACAGAGGTAAACCAAGATATTCTTATTCTCATTTCCATGTTATTACTGCATATTTGTCTGTGTATTATACACTGGTTATTGTTTTTATATATCTATATATATATATAATATATATATGTTATTTGTATATAGTATGTATGTATGTATTTATTATTATGAATATTAATTAGTGTATTATAAAGAAGTTAGCATATTCTTGTTCTTATATATTTCATTTATATATGCTATTCTTGTAAGCTTTGTCATTATTATTTCCGCATAACACATTTTCATCTTTGCTTTCCTCTGGAGTTATTTTGCAAGGGAATTCGTAATATTTTGTTAATGATTTGAGTGAAAATTGTTTGCATCGTAAGGCAGCAACACCTTCCTAACTATTCATTTTCAAATTAATCAACCTGATTAGCCGCTACAGATTGCAAACCTCACATCATTCCAGACAGGATGAAGTTAGATAAAAGTTAAAACAGAGAGAGGAAATCACATTTCAGTGTGACTGTGGTCTGCCATTCTATGCACTCACATACATGACTCAAAGTGGGTGGGTAACTGACCAGAGAAATACAGGACCATCAGTTGCCAATGAAGACTTGACCGTCTTGATTGCTAAGGTTCTGCACCATTAACCCTTTAACCCGGTTATCGAGCCAGTCATTCCAGTGGTAAATTTTCAAAATTACTCTTCACTTGGTCAGCAAATGGACATTTCCCATTATACCATTGTACATTCCGGTAAATTTGGTACAGTCAAAATGACTCGAAATAATATCACTGTTTGCGAAGTCTTAACAGTTGGTTATTTGGGTTATTTCTACATGTTGTGTTACTTTTATGTTTAAGATTAATTTCATTGTACTGTGGTAAAATTGTGCTGTTAAATTTCTCATTTAAATTCTATCATTTAGGGTACAACAGTGTTGTATAGATATCCTGATATAAAATACTTATAGTTTCAGTTTGTATAAATATAAGATTTTATAGCATATTTTTATAGATATATCTACCTGTAATATATTTACATAAGCTTGTATCCTGGCATGGATACAGTAATGAGAAATTGTGATTTAAATTATTTACATGCATTCAGCCAGTACTTGTAGCATACAATATATATATATATATATATATATATATATATATATATATATATATATATATATATATATATATATATATATATATAATAAGTTAGATATTCAAAACAAACATAATTAATTTGCTTTTCAACAAAAATCTGATAAACACTACTACTGCAACACATTCACCGTTTATGTGTTTTTGTCTCGCCTGTACCGACGATGATGTCAACATTAAAGTTTTGTATTTAATCCTTTCATGATAGAGCCAACCAAAAGTGGTCTCTTCAGTGGTCTTGAGCAATGTCCATCCGCAGGTTATGAAGAGACTGTTTGAAAATTTGCCCCTGGAATGACTGGCTCAGTTACCGAGCCAGTCATTCCAGTGGCAAATCTTCAAAATTCATCTCTTGACCCGCATATGTACTAATAAGCAAATCTTTTGATTCTTGTGACCAGATCTAGCCATTAAAGTGTTAACAACGACTCAGGGAGTTCAGAATTGATTAAACACGCTGACATTGAGGTCGCAAGTACAAAGGTCAAGGTCACAGAGAAATTGGTACAAAGGTCTGCTTTTTCAACCATATTTTTGTGTATGTGGCAAAACATTTGGCTTATAATTCAGTGCTGGTTAATCTTATCAGAACTAGCCTTATGGTTGTCGATGGCATTTGAAATCGGCATGGTGGCTCTGATGTCAAAAGTCAAGATCGTTGTCTACAGAACTGGGGTTTTTTTTAGCTCCAGAACACTTGTATACCTATACTGATAGGTTTCTGTACAGTGACATTGCGATCAGTAGGTTACAATTTTTTTTAGTTGTAAAATTGAATTAAAAACATATAGGTTCAACATCACAATTAAAAAATTATATTAATTTATTCAGAATGAAATCATTTGTTATAAGGTGCATTTTGTTTCGTTACATGGAGGTATACAATTTAAGCTTATAAATATAGACAATTTAAATAATTTTACCCCAGAGCATTATGGTGTGAATGCGCACCTATAACCATATTAAATCTCAGTCTGGCTACATGGTTACCTATACAAGTAGGAAGCAACAGGACGTTGAGGTTACTATGTCAAAGGTTAAGGTCACCTGGTCAAATGTTGGTGTCACTGTAACATTTTTACAAGATTCAGATTCGCATTTAGCTTTGCATCTCATCTCAGGATTCATCAATCATTAGAGAACTCACTACAGCTCAGAGATAGCTTAACATGTTTCCAAAACAAAATACAGTCATACGGTTAAATATGTTGAACATAATTGGATTGCCTAAGTCTTCCAATCCAATTATGTTCAAAATATTCAACCTAACATTTCTTTCGTCATGTTCATAATTGTTTTGTTTTGAAATCATCTTAACTTAGTTATGAGTTTCACTGTAGCGATGAACACAAAGTTACCACATTGATTTTGTGTCCAGCCGTAAAGGTTATAACTGTGTTGAACACCAATTTTGTATGCACAATCGGCATGAACCAATATAAGCATATTACCTTTTGCTGAGATAAATTAGTCTCATGAGTTAATAGGCACAGTCAAAGGTCAAGCTCACGAAGGTCATACAAGACTAATTGGTAGCATCTTATTTTAAATTTGATCGTCGTCATAAGATATTGCATCCAAACTAAGCACTTTCTTCTGCTGTTTATCGACAAGGACGAGAACATGTGAGACATTATTCCATGGAATTTATGTTCTTATTGTAAAATTATTTCCTTTTGTTCAAATAATTCCATGGAAAGAAGGATTGTTGACACTCATTGCATTCATTAACAGTTTTTACAGTCAAGAACACTAGCACTTTTACATAAGAAATCTGATTTGAAAGTTTTATAACGTTAGCAGATTTTAATGTTTACAACTAACTACTCTTAAATAAAATCATAAAGAATTAGATGGAATGGGCTTGTTAAGTGATGACATATTTCATGATCCATCCGTTTGTTAATCCTTTGACCATTGAAATTTCAATATCTCAGTGTCAAGATAAGAGAAAACTGTTTAATGTTTTGAAACTAATTTTCCTGGAACCTGCTGCTTAATTAGGCAGCATCAGCTCTTAGTGAAATAAGTTTTAAATCATTCAACAAAATATTCCTTGCATCATAAAGAATTTGTCATTTCTGGTCTGTAAGGTAAGGAAAGGTTAAATGATTGTTAAATAAAAAACAAATGAAGTTGACATAAATGTACAATGGATGAATACAATCTGTCACTCATGTATATGATGTCAATGAATTGCGTCACATGTAGGCCGATGTACCAATCAAAATGCGTGACATCTAAGTCTGTCATGAACTTTTAAAAGTCTGTAAGTTGAACAAAATATATGTCTATTATTTAATAAACATTCTTTTTCATATTTTGAAACCAATTTTATTGAGCGCTGTTGGCAGCAACATCCACCTGTCAAATTAGTTTTAAAATATTCAACAGATTAGCTGTAGTTACCATGAAATTGAAATTTTGGGAAATCAGGATTCAGAGTATATAAAGCGACCCAACACGCACAAAGCATGGGTGGAGTTTAGCTGGAGATGGGCGGGGAATAGGTAAAAGTTGATTCATCCATTATGCTGTATGAAAAACTCAATACTATACATCTAGTTCCATCATGTGTGTATAGCGTCATACTTAACAAGCCTCCTGTTACATCATCACATGATACTCCTGTGTATGAGATTTCGTATTCCGTGACGAACAACAGTAAAAACTCACTCCATTATTACTAGTACTCTATATGGATATTATATTGTGTATTAATCGTTATATCCAACGTTAGCATGCTGTCGACGCACCGCTGGCACTCGTCGCTTGAGATTTAAAATTACATACTTGAAAATTGAACACTAATTATTAATCATCAAATCTCTTTTTAATGTTGATCTTAATCTGCATTGTATCATTGTAAATAAACTTATTTTAGCATATTGTATAAGATGTAATTTAAAGTATATGTAAAAGACATTGTTTTTGTAAAGAAAGGAATGTACAGATGTAAATAAGCCGTGATATTCATATTGAAATGTTAGAAAATAGTGACAACACTAGTTAATGATACTGAATGCTTTATCAGTAATCTAATGTATTTATAAACATTCTACAATGATGTACGTGGTATTGATTTCTAAGAAGAGTCAATCTAGTTTGTATATCTGTTAGTGAGTTTTGTTCATCAGAAGATAATAAAGCTATGATGTCATTGTCCATGTATGTCCATAACAGATAATGCTTTTGTGGTACGTTTCATCTAGCTCTACATGTCATAATACTAAGCATATTCAGCTTACTTACTTACTTACGCTGGAACTGGTTCCAGAAAAGCTAAATATGAAGCTTGCTGAAGGCCTTGGAAATAATTTGCCAAATACAGAAATGACTCGGTTAATCCTTTGAAGCAGAAATACCAAATATAATAAATCATTTACAATTTAAGAAATATGATGACTATTTTGAAACTAATTTGACTGGAAGCAGGTTCCTGTCGAACTTGTTTCAAACTATTCAACAGCTTACCTATAATTCAGCAGAGTTATGGTAATGATAGCCTGTCCGGCTCTCTGTTTATCTACTGTCTGTATTTCATGAATGATTGTGGTAAATTTGTCTATTTCTTAAAAGATTGACATCAAGTCCTGTGAATAGGTTCATAATGCATATTGTTAACTTGCAGTTTATTCGATGTTAAATGCCAGAGTTATGTCCTTAAGAGATAATACTTTTGTTGTACATTTCATCGGATTCTAAGCTGTTTGCATATAACATGGTGGGTGGTCACATTGTGTCATTGACTACCAGTCATGCAAGATCTTGATCAGTTTGTCCTTTTGGCAATAGCCTTTTCCAGTTTTAGCTATGCCCCACCCATCACTATCTAAGCTCCACCCACACCTCGCTCATGTTGGGATCGATCGATTCCTGAACTCCTTGACTATCAATTTCCAGAAAATTATACAGGTAAGCTGTTGAATATTTTGAAACTAATTTAACTGGGTGCTGTTACTACCCTGTCAAATTAGTTTTAAAATATTCAACAGAATGTTTGTTAAGTGGTAAAGAGTTACAATTCGTGCAATGTGTCAGTCTACTAAATGTTAAAGACGGACTAAATCAAGTCATTCATGCCATAATTAATTATGACATCATCCTACACGTCACTTAGTTGATTAGAACGCCATATGACATCAAATAATGGATGGATAAACTGGAAAGGTCAATTGTCCTGCAAACTGTAGGCGGCTACTTGAAGATAGACTAACCTTTGCCTTGACATCACAGCTACTAAGCTATAGATCATCAAGATTCAAGAGCTTAAGTTTTATTCCCTTGATTATCGTTTTTTAGACCTGATAAACTAACTTGCACAACTTATACCTGCAACACATCATAGATACAATCCATGATGGATAGGATAGGATGTTGCTTCTTTACATTTTTATGACGATACCTGAGATAACAAAACCTATATATGATGCAATCAGGAATGTCGTCCTCATTGTTACTACAAACTCGATTACAAATTGCATTAGAGATTAGCTCACGTGTTATCAACATTTCACCTGAATGTTGTACATTATGTTTTTTCATAACTGTGTTATAGCTGATATTTTGGAGTATCGCTGCTAAGAGATTATAACCTATGTACCCTTTCAAATTGAACAAATATCTGGAGACAGGAGAGATTAGCAAACATTGAAACCCTACTCAACTTAATACCACAATGTGAGAGCAGTGCTCTGTTGGTTTCCTATTAACAGTTTTGTTTAAGATAATTTTTAATGTTTGGCTAACATAACCGATTAAGCCTTTAGCACTCAAGCAGGTCAAAGCTGCTTCTGTAGTGGTTTTGAGAATTGTCCATTTGCAGAACAAGAGAAGTGTTTTTTTAATTTAGCACTGGAATAATCTTCTTGATCTGCAAATAGATAGTTTAATGAGAAAATTTGAGTTTTTCTTGGTCAAAATTGAGCATTAAAGGGTGAATACTGATTCGGGCTGCTGAGCTTGCACATTTGGCTACAGGTAGCTAATGTCATAAATGTACCTATATCATTGATTTCCATAAAACATGAAATTTCAGACATTTTCTTCCAAATTTCATAACGTTTCACAGAAAATTATTTAACTTAATTTGTTACTGCTCAATAAATTTCTATGACTATTTCATGTGCACCGTGGAAGAAATGTTTGTCAGAGTTCATAGTTATATATTATATTCCAATACACAAATGTGATATTGTAGTTAGTGTTTCCAAACAACAAATTATTGTGTTAGCATACATGCTGGATTAAGCTTATAGATGCTTTTTCACTAGATTAATAAATTATCCATCTACTGGTGGATCTGTTTATGGGAGTCCCCTTGCTGATTCAGCGCCTTGAACAGCCTGATATTAAATACATAGCCTGATTTTACTCCTATGGATCATGGAAGAGCCGTCATTATTCCAGATACATACCTAGGCATGATGTTTTACGAATACTTTTGCCAAGTAACTTGAAATCTTGAATATATATATATATATATAGACTATCGAAAAGACCAGAAAACACTGATATTTAGTACGTTACATACTCACTCAAATTTTAAGCCTTTGAACACTGATTTAGAAAACTTATTAATAATTTAATAAATATTCTGTTGAATATTTTGAAACTAATTTGTCTGGAAGCTGTTGCTGCCTATGGCAGCAACAGGTTCCTGTCAAATTAGTTTCAAAATATTCAACATCTCACCTGTGAGGTTACCTTAAAATTGAGATTCTAGAAATTCTGGGCTCTAAGGGTTAATAATCCTATGGTCAGCGGATAAATCAATAAATTAAGAGAAAATACAAAGTAAATACTCTTATCTTTGTACTCACCTAAACTGTTTCATGCAATAAATGGTCAGTGAAAGAGTGTAATTATACTATAGCATGTTGATATTGATAATATTAGCGAGGCCGTTACTCTGAATATGTAGCTCAGTTATTAATGGAGGGATCCAATATGTCACTCAAGTATATGACATTATATAATCAATTACGTCACTAGTTAGCTGATGTCACAATCATAATGATGTATATTGTATAGCACAGTTATGAAAATTGAAGTCTGTAACTAGTGTACAAATTGTAGGTGCCCTGGATTTGAGGAATTTACAATTTAATAAACATTCTGTTGAATATTTTGAAACTAATTTGACTGTGAGCTGTCTAGTTTTAAAATAGTGAACAGCTTGTGTTAAATTTTATTCGAATGTGTGTTCAAAGTGTGTGGAACTTAGCTAGAAATGGATGGGGCAGAGGTAGGGAGCGATCCCTCTGTTACTTTAAATTACTTAACTGTCTGCCAGCTGAATTTCTGCAGACTTCATGTGGTTTATATCTCGATATGCTGAATATTTTATAATATTTTAATAATTTCAATGGCCAATAACTGGACCTGCTTAATATTTTGAAACTAATTTGACTGAAAGTTGTTGGTAGCTAAGCCACCAACAACTCAGTCAAATTGTTTTCAAAATATTAAGCAGGTCCAGAGTTATTGCACATTGAAATTATTGTCTGCTGGCTTGCAGTAGTAAGATAGTTAAGTATGGTGAATACATGGTGTTCATGGTGTGATCCTTCTCTACTGTGGTTATGCTGATATTAATAATACTGAGATGTTATTAATGTACTGTGACTGCTTAACTAAGTTGTTAAGTAGTGTGTATACTAACATTAGTACGGATTAGGAATACTAAACAGTGATCGCGTAATTCTTCTCTACTGTAGTCTTGTTGATATTAATATAATTCCAAGTTATGTACTGTGAGATTTTTATTTGATGTTTACCAGTTATAGAGCGATGTTATGTATAATACAGACATTTTTTATTGGATTTCTGTATTGCGTGTTAGTAATATATGCACATAAACTCGGCATGCATGCGTGCCATTGTAGTACTCATACTCACATAGGATACATTCATTAAGCCATATCCACATGTGATACCGCCATATTTTCCACTTCTAAAGTAAAATTACAATCAGCTTTGATTTGGATGAGTTTTCTGAAAATACTGATGAAGTCGTGATTAAATGGCGCATTTGTTATTACTTTCATAAAAATGTTCCCTCATTTGATTGTCTACAGCCATTTCTAAATATCGATGTATATTATTTATACAGCTTGTATTGGTGCACGTATGATTTTGTGTTAAGAAAACTGTATGACTGATTTTTAACATTTTGTCAACCTTGATTTTCTATTAAATGTGTAGAAGTGTTAGTTATGGGAATATCGATTTGTTTTCTATTGTATGACTAATAGGATTTAGTAAAGAGTTATGCATAGTACTGAAGCCTGCTCGGAAAGGAAAAACGTTCCAAAGTGCTTCATCGGGTAACAAGGGTAATATTTACAAGGCTTAGATACAAAATAATGCAAATAGCGGGTGATCACCTTATAACAAGATAGAATGGAGGAATTCTGTAGCAGTGATTGACTGTATACATGATTGTGATTAGCTGATTCACTAATGGTTGCTATCTCTTGTGAATATTCCATGTGTTGCACGATGAAGCACATCTATATGCAAATGCTTGTCAAAATAAATCAAGTTAGTCTTAAAAGTTATGGCATTTATAACATGTTATTATAATTAACCTTTTCACCATCAAATCCCTGAAATAGTATATTCTGTACGATATAAAGCGTATTCTGTTGATTATTTTGAAATTAATTTTAATGGAAGCCATTGCTGCCTAAGGCAGCAACGGCTTCCAGTCAAATTAATTTAAAATTATTTAACAGTTTACCTGTGTGGTAGCATTGAAAATGAGATATGTGGAATTCATTGGTGAAAGTGTTAACAGACAAATATGGCCACCACAGCTTTTAAATGGTGCAAATTTAAAATACATTCACAGTGTTGCCTCTAGCAAATAGATATTTTATTATATACAAGCTAAAATATGCACACAAATTCTAATCACCTTATGATAGATGAATAAATAATCAGATATTCTACCTATATTTTAAAATCTTATACATATTTTCTTACTATATACATGCATATGGGACCATGTTTACGAGCATATTTTAATTTATTCTCTTAGATGCGCATTATGTTATATAAAAGTTTCCTTTTGTTAAAGTCGACCTGCTTACTTATATTGTAAACTTGTTGCTTCTACTGTAGCAGATCTTTGAAGTACTGGGACGCATTCTTTAAATCCTCTCGTCTGAGAAAACATTTCTTGCGATTTCATTGGTTAATAATTTTGAATGATATTAATTGAGCAATCAGATTGTGAGAAACTGCTGCCTCGAAAGAGAGAGAACTCAAGAGGATGCTCCCTGTGTCTGTTGAAACCGGTGTAGTTAACCAATTGTTATTGATCATGGAAAAGCATAAATTTGAATCAACAATGAACCCTAACCTCACTGACAATAAAACACATGGTATGATACCATTTATTAGCTCACCTGGCCAGAATGGCCAAGTGGTATGATACCATTTATTAGCTCACCTGGCCAGAATGGCCAAGTGAGCTTATGCCATGGCGACCGTCCGGCGTCTGTCCATCCGTCTGTCTGTCCATCAACTTTTCTTTAAACGACCTCAAGAACCACAGGGCCGATTTCAATTATATTTGGCAGGAAGTATCCTTAGGGCATAGGGATCCAAGTTTGTTCAAACAAAGTCAATCGGCCAATTTGGCCGCTGGCCATCTTGGATTTTGGCCGATTTTAGGAAATGGCTTTAAAAATCTCCGAAACCGCTTAGTGGATCGATTCAAAACTCACAAAATATCATATAGGGCAAGAGCTGAACCAAATTTGTTCGAAGGAACTTGATTGGCCAAATGGTTCGGTGGCCATCTTGGATGACCTAGTTTTCGTGAAAACGACTTATTCTGCAGAACCGCTGAACGGATCGGGCTGCAATTTTGGGGATATGATTATGGACTAAGGGCCATTAAAGTTTGTTTATGGGAAGTTGATAGGTAAAAAACATGGCCGCCGTGAACCAATCAAATTTTAGCGTGTTTGACTGCCATATTCAATTTTTTTATTTGATGGATTTTGAAGCCCAAATTGGTTTTCTTAACTCCGCTTACTTGTCAGTCAGCTGTCGTATAGCGATGACCCCCCATCTGTCTTCTGTATGTCCATCCATCCATCTGTCTGTCTGTCACCAACAATGACGGCTCATTTTGTTATTTCTTGATGGATTGACACCAAACTTGGTCACAATGTTAATGTCGGCATCTAATATCTGTGTTGTGAAAATGAAACGGATAGGATGTCAAATGCCAGAGTTATCACTCCTTAAATATTTGCAGTCTCACTTTCATAGGGCAAATACAGGTTTGTTCCCACAGTCCATTGATTTATCACCATGTCAGATTTTATTGCCAAATTAGATATTAAATTCCAATTAACAGATTAACCTTTCCAATACTGCCGAAATATTTAAGATATGTATTATGTGCTCTGACATCTATGCTCTTAAAAATATTTTGAAATGTATTTGATTGAAAGTTGTTGCTGCCTTAGGCAGCAATGAAAGTTGTTGCTGCCTAAGGCAGCAATGACTTTCAGTCAAATTATTTTTTTAATCAACTCCAGCTCACCCTACCCCTACTGCTAACTTGGTGATTCAGCCAGATGCGCATGTCTTAAATGGATTGTGTGGTGCTGGGGAATAACCTGCTATAAAGACCACCTACCTGCCTTTAGAGACCATTTTCTTCAATTGTATTTAAACCTCTGGTAACCGTCTGACTGAGTTTTTGCAGATGACATATTCCAAAGGTTATATCTCTGAACCTGATAAATATTTTGAAAACAATTGGACTGAAAGTTGTTGGTGGCTAAGCTGCCAACAACTTTCAGTCAAATTGTTTTCAAAATATTCAAGAAGTCAAGAGCTTTTAAAAATTGAAATTATTGGCTTCACTGGCTTGCAGCAGTGAGACAGTTAAGAAACCATCTGTAGTTAGCACTGATATCATCTATTTTCACTTAAACATTGTTCAAAATCACTAATGCAAAAAAAAAACCCAGTCCAGAGATTGTTGTCAATATCTCGAAAACTAAACCATTTGACTGAAAGTCATTGGAAGTGACACCGATGGATGTAAAACTTAAGTAAGATTGGTTGAAATGCCAGGTGAGCGATACAGGCCCATTGGGCCTCTTGTTAATACAGGTAAATCTCTCATGAGACCATAAATTTTGTGGGACAAAATATGATGATTATTCAAGACCACATGCCTTTAAGCGCTTTAACTGTCTCGCTGCTTCAAGAGTTGTCCAGACTTGACTTGCTGAATATACTGAAAACAATTTTACTGAGATTTGTTGATGGCTTAGCCCAACTTTCAGTCAAATTATTTACAAAATATTTAGCAGGTCCAGAGATATAACCCCTAGAATGTTGTCTGCAAAAACTCAGCAGTCATATGGTTAATGGTCAAGTCAGTCAATACCAGCCTCTGAGATGGTCTTGAGCAATGTTCATTTCGACAATCACACACAAGTCATTCTGGAGATAAATTTTCCAAAAATAATTGATTTCACTGTAAATTTACATCACTAGGCAAAAATGTAACATGCTTGACCTATCTTGACTGTTAAAGGTTTAAGGAAACATCACCTTTTGGCCACAAAAGACAAAGCCACCAACAACTTTTAGTCAAATTGTTTTCAAAATATTCAGTATGTCCAGAGTTATTTCCCATTGAAATTATTGTATGGCAGCTTGCAGCAGTTAGACAGTTAATCTATCTCTGTATTCAGATTGTGGTTGTTATGCTTCATAAATGAACTATACATATATTTTATTAAGTGAGTTGTTACATGCTTGAAGAGGTGAAAGCAATGTCTTTTGTCCCAGTGGTATATGCATTCTAATAATTGTATTTTTATCATTTTCCCATCATCCATTTACTTCTTAATTCCATTATGCCATTGTTTCAGAAATAACCATATCAAATACACACATTATGTTAATAAGAACCAATAAAACTATCTTATTTTGAAACAATCTGATTTTTTGTTTTTTGATACCCAACGGATGAATGAAAATCGCACAGACCATCATAATATGAAATGAAATGTTTAAACGTATTGGAAATAGAAAACCATGGAAAATGAAAAACAAACAGGAATACTAAGATTGAACTAATTTTAATATCTCAACATTAGACAAATAAATGAAGAGGAAGCCAATGACCAAGACAAAAAAGACCAGTTCTGGTCACACTGCATGCACGCATGCACACACACTTGTATTAGCATCACACCAATTTTTTGATTGTTTTTATCATTGTAATTGTTTTAGAAATCCAGCCGAATAACTTGTGACTGCAGTTGGGATTCATTAGTACACAAGCCCACTCAAGGTCTCGGGCAGAGACAGGTATATCTGACATTTGAACCGAGTCCATGCAGGTGAATTAAAGTTATCAAGCAGTAACCAGATATTATAATCAGTTAAGAACATCAAGAGTGATAAACTCATGGTGATTAGTGGATTTTAATTGTTTGCAATCGCAGTCAAGGACTGCTGCAGAGGCATGTGTTTCCTAAACTTGAATCCATTTAAGTTAACTGAAATTAGTGATCACAAACCAACTATTTTGCAATTTTCAAGTAATCAAGAGGTATTATTTTGGCGATTACAGCCGAACTTTGTTCATGCACAATCGCAGCAAAGATCTCATGTGACAGGATGTGATTCCAAAATTTGAACCGAGTTCACGCCGTCTAGCTGAAGTTAAGCGGAAACCATATATTTTACAATTGTTCACAAAATCAAGGGCGGTTAGTCTGGTAATTATAACCAGAATTCAGCCATTACATAATCCCAATCAAAGTCTCATGCAGCGGACTATATTCCCAAAATTTAAAGTGAATCTGTGCAGGCTAACCAAAGCTATTGAGTGGAAACCAAATATTTTAGGATACTTCATGAAACTGAGATGGGATACTCTGGCGTTTACAATCAGATCTCAGCAATACACACTCCCAGTCAAGGTCTTATGGGGAGGGGGTGTATTTCCAAAATTTGAACAATCTTTGCAAGCTGATTGAAGTTATCGAGCAGACACCAAATGCAGACAGGCGCATAGATGGGACCTGTTTCTATAATCCATGTCTAGATCCGGTGTTGGAGGGTCGGGTACTAAAAATGAAGATCTAGCTATTAAAGCCTTTCTGAAAGTTATTGCCCCAATGACAAGTAATGAAATTAAAAAATAATAAACCTATCTGACAACAATCTAGTTGGTAATAATGAAGTGTAATATGTACATAAATTGGTAGCATGATATTTTATGTTAATTTGATGAATTTATTTATGTGCCTGAATGCCGGCTAATGCTAATTATTTTCAGCTTGCAATAATGTATGTGCACCATAAGATAGTGCCTTCATAATATCGTCAGTGGTACAGCACTGCTACAAGGCCATCAACTGAAGCATCGATAAGATGATCTGCACCAATATGGATATGACTGAAATTGTGGTATGTTGGCCCACTCCTGTGTCAAGGCCAGTCTACGCTCCTGGAGGCTGGTGGTTTGGATTGGGTGAACTGTCTGCAGAAAGTCCCAAGCATGCTCAATGGAATTTAAGCCTGGAGACGGAGATAACTCCATTTGCTCAATAACCTAGTTTCACAGATAAAGTTTACCCATCCTTGCTTTTTTGGTCACGCATTATCATACATCAGAATGAATTCTTGACCTATTGCACGAGCATAGGGCTAGACAAACTGATGCAGAACTATTTTTCTATACTTCACATGAGTCAGAGATCCATTCTGGATGCAGTAGAAGTCTTCCACCCCACACCTTGACTGAAACTTCACACCATAAATGTCACCATGTTGGCATAAGCAAATCTTTCATTTTGACGTCGGACATAAACGTCCATTGTGAGTCTACAAAGAACCATGACTCGCCTGTGAACAAGACCAGTTCCCATTGAGCAGGAGTTCAGTTGCATTGTTCCCTACTCTATTCCAGTCTTGCTTGATGGTGCCTCTTGCTCAAAGTTACACTCAACAGGTCTGCAGGCCCTAAAACCACTGGCATGCTTAATAAGGAAAAGTTAGTTACCTCTCCGGGATGTAGAAATTGTTTGCGTGTAGCTTTCGTGACCATCTCAGTAACTTCTTCAGCACTAACTGACGGTCGCTGGCAACATCACTCTGGTCAGATCTTGTGGAGTCACGTGACAGCATGGACGGGTAGACTGCTGGTATACGGTAGCCCTCGTTTCTGTTCATGGTTGGTTGATGCTTGTGGATTTCTATGGCCTCTAACCTTCCGTTTGAATAAGTTGGTCTCAATGTTGATGACCGAGGCACTGCTGGCGAGGATGACATGGCCAGTGGATTCTGTATGTTCTGCCACAGCTGAGTTGGAATTGATTTTAAGATGTTCTTTGACTCTGGTGCTGAGAAGCCTTTTGGTTTCGCCTATGTGTTTCCCCTCACATTGGTCACATTCCATCTTGTAGATGACTCCAGAGCGTTCATCTGTGGTCAGTTTATCTTTGGGTCTTACTAGTTGTTATCTTAAGGTGTTGATGGGCTTGTGGTAGGTTTTGATGTGGTGTTCTCTGAAGAGTCTGCCAAGGTGTTCTGATAGGCCTTGGCTGTACGGAATCCGACTAGTGGAGGTTTTTCGACATCTGGTGGTTTATTACGAGGTGGGGGAGGTGGTTTTCTCATCCATGAAGTGTAACCATTGGCTAGGAGAGACTGTTGGATGTGATGATGTTCTTCTTTTCTGTCTGATGTTTCTGATGATGGAGTCTGTGCGGTGAAATAGAGTTCTGACGACTGACCTTTTGTGTTCCAAATGGTGATTAGAGTGAAAATTTATCTATTGATCTGTGTGTGTGTGAGTTTTCTGTACACGGTAAGCTTGGTGGTTCCAGAATCACTGACAATTACCAAGACGTCCAGGAAGGCAATCTGGCCATCCTCGACTTTGCTGGCGAATTGGATGCATTGGCCGATGCTGTTGAGGTGATCAGTGAAAGGTTGGATGTTGTAGAGTTGCAGGCATGTGAACGTGTCATCCACATATCGGTACCAGAAATTTGCGGGGTCTGTGGCTGTGCTAAGTGCTTGTTGCTCGAAGGATCCCATATAAAGGTTTGCGATCACTAGTGACACTGATGAGCCCATAGCTACTCCATGAATTTGTTGGTAGAAGTAACCATTCTGAACGAAATAGGTGGTGTCTAACACGATCTTCAAGCGGCTGATAATCTGGGTTGGAGAGAGGCTGGTCCAGTCTTTCAATGTATGGTCTAGGTCCAGAACTCTCTGGATGACTGGAAGAGCCTTGTCCACTGGGATGCTGGTGAAGAGTGAAGATACATCGAAAGAAAGTAGTTTGTGTGTTTGTGGGACTTCAAGAGACTGGATTTTGGTGGCAAAATCTTTGCAGTTTTTGATGTGGTGCTCTGAGTGGCCAACTAGTGATTTCAGGATCTGTGTAAGATATTTCGAGGCTTGAGATGTGATGCATCCAATGCTGGAAACGATGGGTCTAAGAGGAATGTTGGTCTTGTGGATTTTAGGGAGTCCATAGAATCTTGGGACAATGGCAGTTCCGGGGTAGAGTTTGAAGTACAGGGATTGGTCGATGATGTTCTGGCTTTTCCAGTCTTTGAGAAGATTTAGCAGGCGGCTTTTGTACTGGTTGGTTGGGTCAGAAGATAATTTGGAGTATGTGTGGTGGTCTGAAAGAAGGGCACTGATTTTGTTTTGGTAGGCATCTTTATTCATTATCACTGTGCATCTCCCCTTGTCGGCTGGCAGAATTTTGATGGAGTCATTGTGTTTCAGATGTTGTAGAGCCCTATGTTCTTCAATTGTAATGTTGCTTCTCCTATTTGGTCTTTTGTTGAATTTAGTAACGTTTTTTGTCACTTCGCTTCTAAGGCTGTCTGCCTGTGAGTTAAGAAGATGTTGACAAGCGCTCTCAGTGTAGGCAATAATTTCTTCGACAGGGATGGAGTTGGAGGAAATCGCGAAATTTAACCCTCTGGAAAGAATGTTGCGCTCGTTTTCAGTGATATTATGGCTACTGAGGTCAAGAACCCACCTGTCTGTGTCGATCTTGTCGAGATTTTCATCTTTACGCGTTTCTTCTGACTTTTTACGGGCGCGGAACTTCTCAAACTTATTGATTTGTGTTGTTTTTGTTTTGTCAAAAGTGAAGTCGTACGCACGCGCGAGAACCGCTTCCACTTCCGTTTGGTCGTCTAGCCAAATTCTTGTATCCAGGGACTCTTGTAGCACCGTTTTTTCCACAATAAAACCGATGCAGGGTATAATCGCATTGTCTAATTCTAATATCTAATAATTGGTGTTGAGCATTGATGAGGACGCGATCCGCTTGAATTCATTTGATGTTAGACGGGAGTTGTACCCTCGGTGTGAAGATGTTACTATGGCGACAACAAATTGTAAATAGTTTGTTGTTTTTCCAACGGTCGATCTTCTGTACCATATTTTCAAGTTTTCTGACGATGCTAAGAACTTCGCGTCCGTGTTGTCTTAGGATATTTCCGAAAAAGTTGGTCCCGATCTCAGGATGATTCATAAGAAGGAAATATTAGTTACCTCTCCGGGATGTAGAAATTGTTTGAGTGTGGCTTTCGTGACCATCTCGGTCATTTCTTCAGCACTAACTGACGGTCGCTGGCAACGCCACTCTGGTTAGATCTTGTGGAGTCACGTGACAGCATGGACTGGTAGACTGCTGGTATATGGTAGCCCTCGTCTCTGTTCATGGTTGGTTGATGCTTGTAGATTTCTATGGCCTCTTTAACCTTCCATTTGAATAAGTTTGTCTCAATGTTGATGACCGAGCCACTGCTGGCGGGAATGGCGTGGCCAGTGGATTCTGTATGTTCTGCCACAGCTGAGTTGGAATTGATTTTAAGATGCTCTTTGACTCTGGTGCTGAGAGGCCTTTTGGTTTCGCCTATGTATGTCCCCTCACATTACTCACATTCGACCTTGTAGATGACTCCAGAGCGTTCATCTGTGGTCAGTTTATCTTTGGGTCTTACTAATTGTGATCTTAAGGTGTTGACAGGCTTGTGGTAGGTTTTGATGTGGTGTTCTCTGAAGTCTGCCACGGTGTTCTGATAGGCCTTGGATGTATGGAAGTCCGACTAGTGGAAGTGGGGTAAATGGGTGGAGGTGTGTGGTGGTGGTGGTTCTTTTGCGGGATATTGCACAAAAGAATCAGCAAATTCGTTCAAAGGCAATGAGAAAAGGAATTATATTGTTTCCTTTGGGAAAATGCATGCTTGGCTTAATGCCAGCAGACCATACTTTTCATGCTCAATTCTAGAAAGCATGAGTAGCCAACTAGGCGTGAGATCTCTCAAAGCAGGTACAGCTTCCAAATCGTTGGGATCAATTCGGTAGCCCTCAGCCAACACAGTGGTTCCAAGATAACAATCTTGTAAAAATCTTACATTTTATGGATTTTATCTTCACATATTTAGATATTGACCTCTGAAGAACTCCCAATATCTTCCAGGCCTATTAAAGATTAAATTGGCAATCTGTTGCTTGCATCAATCATCACACAAATCAACCAGTTATACACATCCATACAGCATTTAAGACATGCCGGTTCATTTCCATGGCAAATGGTATTCAGTCCCATTCATATTGCACTACACTGATATAAATGTTTTCAATAGCCTACAATGCTGACCTTTCCCTTGTCGAGCATATTAAATTAGCTGGTTCTGTCTAGGCTATCAAACGATTTTTTAATCTTGGCACAGTGTCTTCGATCCCGGTGACACCTCTTTTTCTTGTGATGATCTATACAGAGATGAAGGTCGCCATACTTTCTTTAGATACACAGCATCGATCAACTTGTTTTTATTCTGTTCTGCACTCTAGAGTATCGGGAGGGGCAGTTCCCCTGCCACTTCGCGACTGATTGAAGCGATTATAAATGGTTGCTGGTCGGCAAGTTAATTCCTTCTCTGTTAGGTGTTCGTGAATCCTCGAGGTGAATCCTTCAAGTGTCCCACTGATACCAGTGCATTGGTGCATGCATTAATGCTGCATGGATTAATCTGTACTGTGGAAGTGGAAGGTATTGGTTACGATCTGCTGTTCTAGATGGAGAGACATGAGGTCGGTGGTCGTGTCTGTCGCTTTTGGCGAACTAGGAAGAAGGGCATGGTTACTCTATCCACTGTTGTGTGGAGAGAAGTAACGAGAAGAGTCTCCCCAGAGAAGAAAGAAAAAGGATGGGGCATCATGTCCCTCTAAATCTGTTAGTGAGAATTTAGACAGTCTTTTGTGTAAGAATCCTAAGCTATGATCGCCATGTATCTAGGGTGCATGCTTTATGCCGCTGTGGCCTTACGCTACTCTAACCTATTAGTTTATCAGTTAGCAGCTCACTAATGGACATTTCCTTTTATCTACGAGCTACCGCATGGCAATGGTAGCACAACAGACGCAGTGCCCTCAGACAATACCATCAACAGAAAAGATGCGATCATATCATGTCCTCGGAACATTGATAGAGATACAAACAAGAAGCGGAAACACATGTAGAGTTAGGGGAAACCGACAGCTAGCAGAGGAGATGCTGGAAAGTTGCAAAGATGGAGACTGCAGATGAAGCCACAATTTGTCCTGTTAGTGTCCAGCTAGTAAAATGGAGTACTATAGTTCCCTAAGCTAACAAGTCTACCACACATTAGAGATTGTGAGGTCACAAGATAGGCAGACAGTTTGTCTTTGCCTACCTCATGGGCCAGAGGGTTGCTAGCTATAAACTAGCTAATGGTTATCTTACCTTCCATCCATAAAGCTGATTACTAACTACTCTTAAGTATATCTATATGGCTGCAGAATAATAGTGAACTTATGAAGGCAGCTAATAACTTATGGGGAATAAGTAACAGTTATGCCTAAGTACAATAGTGGCGAATCTGCACATTTCGTACTGTGCAGTTAGGGAACGGTTCCAGCAGGAGGGATATAACATTGTATCAAGGCGGAGTCAGGAGACTCACTGTAGACCAGTGTGGAAGACTGCCATGCTATGAGTTGTTATTCTCAGTGGATAGCTTACTTAGTGGAGTATAGGTAGCCAATCTCAGCCATCTCCCTATTTACTTAAGATATAAATTAGGGTATACCCAACGACATACTTGTTACACACGCACGCACGCACGCACGCCGCTGCCGCCAATCGATGTTTTTTATCAGAGAGTCATCCCCATTTTAGAGAATGCAGAGGGAGCGTAGGAATGGCTGGCAGGTTCCTCAGATGACAGATAATTTGATTAGATAGCTAGCTAGAGAGATAGATAGATAGATAGATAGATAGATGGATGGATGGATGAACGGACGGACGGATAGATAGATAGACAGATAGCACAGAGCAGGTGGCATTCTTTTTGCAGTGCATGTGTGTGTGTGTGTGTCCCACATTTTCGTTTTATTTTCTGTCGCGATAAAGTTCATACATGATAATCATATAATACCTAACAATAAAATAGTGTCAACAGCGCCATCAGTCAAAGTGTACATAATTCCATTGCGGCCTAGTGACGCAAAATTCCCTATAAGCAGTACAGTGATATACATACAATAAGAGATGGGAAAGGCCCGATGACTATGGCACCAGGTTCTTAGTTCCATTTGCATACCTCTGTCTGTCCTAGAATTTTTCGAATCATTGCACATCGATGGTTCTTCCCGAACATGGAGTGCTATGACTTGACTATAGTTGTGTTCACCTGGAGACTGGCTGGCACAGCGGAGACTTTTGGTGGTGATTCCAATCAAGCTCATGGTTAACTTCATTATCTTGCTAACACGAAGTGTGACAGGGCTGAGTTTGCTAGACTTACACAAAGTAGTTATCTGGAAAAAATCTTCCTCTGAAACATGCTGTGCGTGGGCCATGCATGGAGACAGCTTCAAGGATGTGAGAGGTGTAAACCTAATGGTGAGACATGATTCTGATGCAGATGGAAGGGAGATGTACTCAAGTCTATCTCTCGCGATGACATTTTCTCTGCATTGAAGGCAAGTTCCTGCAGAGGAAAGCGAACCACCAATATGGCGTGACTATTCACATGGCTGTGGCCCTTTACTGTTTGGCATAGTGAGAAGATTGTATATACGGCAATATGCCCTCTCGCCAAGATACTGGCTCATGAGGATCATGTACTTTACATTTTATCCAGCTGGGAGGGTTCTTAGGAGATTCTGCATGACTAGCCATGGAGTTGGATGGTGAATTGTTGGCAGCAGATTCCATAAAGTTGAATCAGAAGAAATGTGTTAGGTGGGTTGAAAAGTTTCCTTGCCGAATTTGTCAATGGTGTCTGAGGTTTAGTTTGCGATATGAATGATTGGCGTTTATAACTTCCCTCTACATCCACTGTGAGTGGAAGAGGAAGATGGTGGGCAAAGGATCCTCTATATAACGACGATGACATCACATTCTGGAGGAATTATTTTTATCTCCCATTTTCGTGAAGTTGAAAAAAAGATTTTGGGAGTGTGTGGAAAAATGTCGACGTCGGCGTTGGCGTCCGCTCAGGTTAAGGTTTTTTTTTAATGACATTTACTCTCCTAAGGGTTCATCCGATTTAAAAAAAAATTCACAGATGTGTTCTATACGATGTTTAGGACTAGTTTACATCAAAACTATATCGATTTTTTAAATTGATTTTTTTTCAAGTTTTAACTTTGACTAATTTTTGTGTCCAGGCTAATGTTATTCCTATGGTTAAGCTTTTCTAAATGACATTTGCGGCATTGCACCCACAGGGGGGGGGGGGGGGGGGGGTGGGGGGGGGGGGGGGGGCCATCGGATTAAAATCATATGAAAAAGAAATTTTTTTTTATCTTTGAAATTTTAGGCCTGTTTTGTATCCAATTTATACTCATAATTTCTTGGTTAAGCTTTCTTAAAATGACATTTGCACCCTCAAGGGGTCATCCGATTTGAATAAAACTTCACAGATGTGTTATATACGATGTTTAGGACTTGTCCAGATAAAAAATATATTGATTTTCAAAATCTTTCCATATTTTTTTGGTATTTGAATTTAACTTGACAATTTAATCAGCAAAGACTTGCTTTTGAAACTTTGGGGATGATTGTACATATGGGCAAGGATGTGCATGACACTTTTGGAATTTTGTTCTGACCACCCGGGGCTGGGCCCATGGGTCAAAAAATCTAAATTGGCCAGTAATTATCGATTGTAATGTAACTCCTCCTAGACCATTTCAGATAGAAACTTGAAACTTTGGGGATGATTGCACATATGGACAGGGATGTGCATGGCATGTTGGGAATCTTGGCATGACCCCAGGGGCAGGGCCCTGGGGGTGGGAGACGTGGGGTCA
Source organism: Chaetoderma sp. LZ-2023a (assembly GCA_034401795.1). Taxonomy (NCBI): domain Eukaryota; kingdom Metazoa; phylum Mollusca; class Caudofoveata; order Chaetodermatida; family Chaetodermatidae; genus Chaetoderma; species Chaetoderma sp. LZ-2023a. The sequence goes on along the minus strand of CM067370.1, from coordinate 126,844,007 downwards.
AAAATAAATTTTCCATAGGTTGTCATGTCGCATAGCATTCTCAAGCGAATGATAAGTAGTCTACAGTACAAGGAATTATATTGATCTTGGGTCAAACTGAGGGCAGGAGGCGGAGTCAAAAGATCAAAAGTGGGCACCAATCGATTGTAATGCAACATTTCGGATAGAAATTTGAAACTTGGGGGATGATTGCACATATGGCCAGGGATGTGCATGACACATGGGGTGGGGACTGTGGGTAAAGAATTAAATTTATCCAAAGGTGATCATGTCACATATCATTTTCAAGCCAATGATGAGTAGACATTACTTTGATCTTGGGTCAACCCGAGGGTAGGGGCGGAGTCAAAAGTAGCCACTAATCGATTGTAATGTAACTCCTCCTAGACCATTTCGCATCCAAATATGTATTATGCTGATTGTTTTTTAAATTGTTTCTTCTTTTTTCAGACGTTTAGCCCCAGGGTGCCAGTTGTCATTACAATGAGTAATAACTTCAGGTTACGCCTTGGCAGAAAGGCTATTTGCTACCTTCTGATATCTCTTGTGGAATTTTGGTATGACTCTCATGGGTACGGCCCTGGGGTGGGAGATGTGGCGAAAAAAATTTCCAAAGGTGGTCATGTCACATAGCATTCTGAAGCCAATGATGAGTAGACTACAGTAGAGGGAATTATTTTGATCTTAGGTCAAACTGAATGTAGGGGTAGGCGGTGTCAAGTGGGCACCAGTCGATTGTAACGCAACTCCTAGACCATTTTACATAGAAACTTGAAACTTTCAGTATGATTACACATATGGCCAGGGATGTGCATGACACATTGGAATTTTGATATCACCCCCAGGGGCAGGGGTCGGCGAAAGGGTGGGCAGAAAATAAATTTTATCAAATGTGCTTATGTCACATATCATTTTGAAGCTTGTAGTTAGTAGACTACAGTACAACAAATAATTTTGTTCTTGAGTCAATCTGAGGGCAGTAACCAGGGTCAAATGGGCAATCTAATTATATATATGTACATGGCTTGGACATTATTTTTTCGCAGAATATTTAGTCCTGGGCAGACCGGGTCCTGCGGCAGCCGGATCCTGCGGTAACTTAAAAATGCGAGATATTGGTATCTTCTGATACCTCTTGTTCTCCTAGCCTTCCAGTGATTTTTCTTTGAACACGCCCATCTTGCCGCTGGGCTCTTAATTTGTTGCTCCTTTCACCCAAGTCACCAGAGACATAAGGTGTTGTTGAGTTGTGAGCGAAAAACTGCTCCATACTATTTGGCTTCCTCACCACGCATAGGTGTGAAGCCGGTTTAGGTTCAGTCACTTAATAAACGGTTGTAAATTCACCTGGCCTGGTGGCTTTATGGGTTGGGATGGGCTATCTCCGAATATGTCCTTACCAGGACTCAAGACAGCCTATTTGTCCGTTGTTTGTCCCTCCCTCCCTCTCTCTCTCTCTCTCTCTCTCTCTCTCTCTCTCTCTCTCTCTCTATATATATAGACTTTACACGAGGTCATTGGATGGCTCGGGAACATAGAGCATTGCCTCTATGGCATAATGTAAGTATGGATATTTTACGTGGTAATAATAGTGCTGCCGTTTTTATTTCACAGTTTAAGTAAGCGGGTGGGGGCCCTCTGCGGGGGAAAAGCGCTCATATTTTATCACGTAAGTTTCCCGGAAGATAAGGCCTACGCCTAGCTCTCCTTGTCATTTGTGCGTAGGATCGGATAGAACATATTATTTGGTATGACTTGTATTTACATGGCGGAACAGTATTTAACGTGATAAGCACACTAACGCTACAGGTGATCACACTAATAACGGTGTGTGTATTTTGGTAGGCGTGATCATGGCGTGCATATGATATAAGCTCCCCTTCTCTGTTCCGCGAAACTATGGTGACGCTTTAACCACTCTTGTTTCATCTTAATCTTATAATGATTAAACCGGCAAAATGGCACCCGAGTGCTCTTGAGTAATATTTGCAGGCCAAGAGAAGACAATTTTTGAAAATTTATCACTGGAATGACTGGCTCTGTAACCAAGCTAGTCATTCCAGTGGTAAAAATTTAAAAAAAATAATTTTCTCTTGGCCTGCACATGCACACTGTCAAAGCAAAACTTAGGATGTTCTTTAATACTAACCTTTTAATCATCAAGCTGAACAAAATGTGTGGCAACAGAAAGGTATTTTTGTAAATTTCTCTGGCAAATTTACACACATTGTCATTTCTAAATGGACATTTACTGAGTGAGAATTGCAATTTTCTTTGAGATATCGCGAGCTTTAAAGGGTTAATTGATACAGGTAGCATTTTGAGCGCTTTGAGGCGCTGTTGACACAAGAGGGTTTAAATAAGCGAGGCCATGGGACATGATAAACAGGTGTTTTTGGCGCACCGTCACGTCTCTTACTGTATAACGACAAACGTAGGTTTTGTCGATTCTAGTCAGAGTATACGATATTCAGTCATTCCGATTTATGATTGCTTGGCCAGAGTGTGTTCCTAGCCAGGTAGTAGGTTTTAATCACATGATGTGACAAAATGCATTTAATGGTGAGGTGACCATGCAAGATAGTGGAGATTTCCAAAGGTGGGTGTGTGGGGAAGGAGAAAAACCACTTTAGCTCCATCTAGCATTTCCTGGAGACGGAAAGCTTTGTACTATTGTGGTGTGAGAGGTTTCCTTATGGAGATCCATAGTGTGTTCTTCCGAGATGATTGATCATTCGAGTGTTGGCGGGTACAAAGTGTTCGAGTTGGAGAGGGGTGGGGTGTAATGGGGGCATATGGTGACTGGGGTGATAACTGGATCTGTGGAGTGGTCGTGGAGTATAGTTTCCGGGTGCCTTTTCATAATGTCTGCACAAGGGCGGCAAATGGCAAGGTAGGCTGCGGGCGTGATCCTAAGTTACTGGGGGAAACAGTATTATCCCACCTCTCGGTCGGGGTAGCATGTTCAGTACCAGGAACGATAATAGCCATTTAGGTTGGGATAGGCTCTTAGGTACTGTGAGGCAGGGTGGGGGTAACGCGTGGGTCTGCATAGTAGAATTCGGTCCGATTATTAGTATACGCATAGCACTCGGATTTTCGAATATTATTGAAAAATTACATAATTGTCTTGGAATAGATTGAAAACAAAATTTCTTTTTCGAAATGCCTGGTATAATATTGTTTGGTCCGATCAAGGTGAAACTTGTTCAACTTCTAGATTCTATATTTCCTGATTTTTGTATTAATTTAAGTTTTCGAGATACGCATGACATGTAATGGGAATTCACAGTATGGGTATTTGAACCGCGTCTGCGCCACAGCTTTTTATCTGTTCACCGCTACAGCTTTCATCTGTTCACCGCTATACTTGAGTTAGACGGTACCCATGGCCCTCGAATCAAGTTTGTATTGGATCCATCAACCGATTCTCGAGAAATCCGCTTTTCTTTAATAAAGGTGTCTCCCGTAGTAACTGTTTGCTATCCATGGTTAAACTCCCCTATCTCATAGATTTCTAACTGCCACGAAGTGACTTAAAACTTTGCACTTGTCTAGCACACTTTGGGTCATATGACGTCAGTGCTATTCCTAGTTCTCCATAACACAACATTCACTCTTTCACACCCTTACAGGCGATATTTCGGTTCTATGAAGCAGTCATTTGAAATATTCTAGTAGTTCGAATATTCAATCATATAATTATACGGGGCGGAATCGGATGGCAGCGGCGCGATGGTTTCGGCATTGTGTGAATTTGCCGTATCTCTGGTGGAGAGGGAAAGGGATACTGAGGGGAATGGTGAATGAGTGACATAAGTTGGGATGGTGTGTCTCGCTAATTCCGTGGAGGGGGTTCTGGGTCGTATGGGAGGCACGAGCATTCGATTTAATGAGGTTCCATGGCAATGGGGGACATTTTCCTCTCCGCGGAGGACAGCATGTTCAGCAGTAGGTGGGTACCGCATCAGGAGCGATAGTGGTGTCTTGGGCAAGACCAGTATAGGGCATTGTGGAATGGACATGGATACTAGTGAGTCGAGGTGTAAGGGGTGTGTGTGTGTAAGGACGCCCAGTGGTTGGACGTTGCGGTATAACTGGCAGAAAGTGAGCCGTTAGTTTCGCGTAGACACGACTTTCCCGATCTCGTGGATCTTACTTTACGGAGTGGCCATAGCGGAGAGGCCCCACCCCACCCCGCCCTCGTCATCACCACGATTCGTTTCTATCATTGTCACTGGTGGTTTGGGTTGGTTCATAATATTCAGCAGAATGTTTATTAACTTGTAAATCTATCAAAGACATACAATTCGTATACTTCATGACAGGCTTTCCAATTTTCATGACGAAGTTAAACCTATTAATGATTGTGACGTCAGCTCACTAGTGACGTAATGGACCTTTCCAGTTTTAGCTAATCTATAGTTAATCTCCACCCGTGCTTCACCCGTGTTGGGATCGATCGATCACTGAACTCCCTGACTATCAATTTCTAGAAAGCCATACGGGTAAGCTGTTGAATATTTTGAAACTAGTTTGACTGGGTGCTGTTGCTGCATTTGGCAGCAAGCCCAGTCAAATTAGTATCAAAATACTCAATAGAATGTTTACTGAATAGTAAAGAGTTACACTTCGTACAACAACGCTTAGTCCGTCTTCAATTAAGCGTTCGTGACGTACTTATATACGTCATTCATGACGTCATTGATTATGGCGTCATCCTACATGTCACACAGTTGATTATGACGTCATTTGATGGATGGATAAACCGCTGTCTGTAAAAGTCGCACAGCAAAGATGGTCCATGTTTGGCCATGTGCTAAGGATACAAGAAGAGACACCAGCAGACAGCCTTGGAATTCGCCTTACTCGGAGCCAGCAAATACAAAGCCAGGAGAGGACATCATTGCATAAATCTGCTAAGCGCGCTACGAGGTGACCTCAAGAAAGCAGGACTCGGTACACTCAAGTCAAGAATGGACCTGAGGAAGCTAAGGATTTCGGCTGAGGAAAAGACACAGTGGGCAAAAGCGAAGAAGGACTGATTGCAGCTGTATGATGTTTCTACTACTACAGCAGCAGAATACAGTAATCATACATAAACTGGACAGACCCATTGCCTATTGCCTATGACGTCTTCCAGCTAAGCTCCGTCCAAGTTTTGCGCCAGGTGGGATGAATTTATTAATTTTACTTTGAACCCAACATTCCCAGAATCTCAATTTCGAAGTAACTATACAGGTAAGCTGTTGGATATTTTGAAATAAATTTGCCTGGCGCTGTGGCTGCCTATGACAGCAACGGCTCCCGGTGAGGTTTGTTTCAAACTATTCAACAGAATGTGTATTAAATCTATCAAAGACATACAATTCGTACACTTCATGACGGACTTTTACAATTTTATGACGGTGTTTAACCTATTAATAATTGTTACGTCAGATCACTTGTAACGTAATTGACTATGACGCCAAATACTTGAGTGACAGATTGGATTCTTCCATTAGCAACTATGCTCAGGCCGTCTTTTAATACAAGTGCCACGCTATAGTATGCAACTTGGGACAGGAGTATGGCGTGTTTATGAGATAGATGGAATTCTGAACCCGTGTCTTGGAGAGACGCAATCCTTTTTGTTCCATGTGGTTCTCGCACTGCGTTGACTGTGCGTATTAGGTAGTTGCTTGTTTGAATTATACTTTTGATCTTGTTTATAAATTCTAGTTATATAATACCAATATTCTATGTAACATTGTAGATCTCTCTATGGTCAAAACGTAATTTCATTCCGTACCAATAAATTGCATTTCATTTCATTTCTTTCTGAAGTCCTCCGGTGTTGGGTGAGTGCCGTATTGCTGGCAACGGATTGTCTTCTACTGCATGGGGGTGGGTGGGTAGGTGGGGTTGGAGCGAGTCTAAATTGCTTGCATGAAACATCTCAATGGGGTGGGTGGGTAGGGGTGGGCGTTTCTACATTGCGGAATACGCCACAAATATACTGAAAGATATTCAGCCTGTAGCTCCTCTTTCGTTAACTTAACCTTTTAATCATCAAATTGGAAAAAAAAACCCGGCATCTGCAGTGATCTTGAGGAATGCACATTTGCAGGCCAAGAGAAAAGTATTTTGTTTACCACTGGAATGACTCGCGCTGTAACCGAGCCAGTCGTCAATTCACTGGTAAATTTAAAGATACTTTTCAGTTGGCCTGAAAATAACATTGGCTATGCAAAGACTTGAATCATCTTGACAATTACGACTTTGATCGTCAAACCAGACAAAAAGAACCTATATTTTACTGTACTGTATTCTGCGGCTGTAGTAGTAGAAACATCCTACAACTCTACATTGGTGTTGAGGAATGTCGATTTGCATGGCGAGAGAAAGCTATTTTCTTAAATTTTACTGGTAAATTTATGAAAATGGTCTCTTGTCCTACAAAAGTTATAATTCTCCTGAGAAATCTTGACCATTAAAGGGTTAATTGATATGAGTATCAGTTTGAACGCTTCGAGGCGCTGTTGACAGAAGCGGGGTTAATCCGTAAATGTTGATACATTTCTCCGATCACCGAATGCTGGCATCATTTACTTTTGAACCAATCAAAAGAGTCGTAGGTTGTTTTGTCCGCGTGGTATATGACCTAATACACGCTCAATCATCGAGCTGCCTGTCATCTGAGGCAGGATGGTGTAAATGCAATCACAATGGTTAATTGATCCACTAGATTTAAAACGATTTTGACTGGAAGCTGTTGCTGTATTGGCATTCTTGCCAAATTAGATTCCAAACATTCAGCATGATAATTATTACCTACTGAAGACTGTGTTGTATTGGCACTCCATGGCGCCACACACTATCACTTGAGGAGACTTAATCATAAGGAATTTGTCATTTCTGGTCTGAGAGAGTTAACAGTACAAGAATTGTTGGTGTACATATTAATTCTTATACACTAATTCCTACCCGGTCACTCATTTTTGCTACTATTTTTTATTTCCATGAAAATGAGTACCGGTAGACCTACCCATACGAGTTTCTCAAATTGAGATATTTGCGAAACACTAATTGAAAGGAATTAATAAATATCTTAAAATGCATATAGATTGTTCGGCAGCCTCAGACAAATTACTTTCGTCACAAGCCTTAATAATAATAATAATAATAATAATAATAATAATAATAATAATAATAATAAATTTTAATAATAATAATAATAATAATAATAATAACCCAAAAAAATATTAATCATAATAATAATAATAATAATAATAATAATAATAATAATAATAGACGACGACGACGACGACGACGACGACGACGACGACGACGATGATGATGGTGATCTTGTGACCCATGGCTCCTGTGGCTGAGCCGAATGTCGTCGTGCACTCTCGAATCATATTGGTAACTCACATACCAAGTTTGGGTGAATTCCATCCAACAGCTTCGGACGAGGTTAACGTCCACCACCCACCCACCTCTACCCGTGTGGACGGAAGCCAAATGTAAATGTCCTCTTGTACGACGCATTCATATGAGCATACCAAATTTGGTCAAATTCCTTCCAATGGGTTCGGAGGACTTGCGTTACAATACATTTTCGCATAATCAATTTTCGCACGTTAAAATTTGACTTTTTTTTACCCCTGGTATGTTTTGGTCGAATTCCGTCCAACCATTTTGTAGGAGTTGCGTTACAAGTAATTTGAGCTTTGACATAGCCCGCCCCACCCCAGAGGGCGGTGCCATATGTAAAGGTCTTCTAACACTTCCCGATCATACGGCAAACTCACATAGGGCCTACCTAATTTGAGTTCCGTCCATCAGTTTAGGGGGAGTTGTGTTGCCATCAATTCCCGCTCCTCACGCGCGCACGCTCGAAATACCTCCACCCCACCCCATACAACCATAGTGTCAGTACATCATGGTTTAAAAGTTAAAGGTAGCGAGTAGTTGTAGCAAAGATCGATAAATCACGTGACCAGCTCGCTTGAGCATAATTGCCACACCGCAGTTAGAAAGGACAACTTGAAATGCTTGCCTTCAGTTTATCACTTAACCAGCACAGACAGGAAACGACATTAATTTTATATAAGATTTACTCTGTTATTTGAATATTTTGAAAATTATTTGACTGGGAGCCGTTGCTGCCCGTGTGCCTATGAATGTGACAGGTCGCGGTCAAATAATGTCAAACTATTCAACAGCTTTTCCGCGTAGTTGTCGTAAATTTGAGACACTGGAATTTCAAGGGTTAACTCGTTAGACAGAGAGGTTCCATAAATGAGCATGCATATGATTTCTTGAGGGTAACAATTCGTCACTTACACGATTTCATCTGCAGCTGTATCCGCCAGGTAATCTTTATCTTGGAAACTGTTTTATTGTTTTGAAAAGCGGCTACAGCGCTCTAGAATAACCTACTAAATAATTCTATGCGCATTTAAAAGAGAAATATCAAATATTATCTTTAAAGAAGCAGCCGCGTTTTAAGACACCGTCAGTCACCGCGAGAAGAGACGTCGTGTTATTCAGAGACCATTGATCGGTAAATGGCTGAAGAAAAGTCAGACCGTGCCTTTAGTTGCGACTTCCAAACATGGAGAGATCCTATCTGTCACTCGATTATATCACGTCATATTCAATTAGGCTACGTCACGTATTAGCTGACGTCACAATCAAATTGACATCGTGTTACGGTGCTCAGAAAGTCCGTCAAGTGTACGAATTCGCGTGTATGTCTTTGATGGATTTACAATATAATAAACATTCTGTTGAATATTGTGAAACTAATTTGGCTGGGTATTGTTGCTGCTATAGGCAGCGACAGCCCCAGTATTATTAGTTTCAAAATATTCAACAGCTTATCTGTAGCCCTATAGTTATTTTGATTGTGGGATTCTGCTAATTCAGGGATATCAGTTGGCCCGTTCGTTGATCTGTCATCAGTCGGTCAGTTAGTCGGTCACATTTTTTTGTATTTCTAACGAAGCCGTATACGTCCCAACCACAGGACACATGCCTGCGCGCGTGCCCGTTGCGGTAATAGAGAGGTTATGAAAGTCTTGTTGCCATAGTAACGGATATCAATGTTTTATAGGTTTTCCTGGGATGCTTTCGTAAAGGCATCAACTCTAAAGCTTTAATCTTACATTTGTTTTAATTTTCGTTGTACGCCCTATGGCGTTGTCAGATTTTAGTTGGGACTCCGAATTAGTGGGTAACTATTTGCCCGTCTGTTATATCTTTTAGCCGACATTTCTGACACGCTCTATAATGTTACTACAATTGCGCCTCGCAACTTTCATGTTGCAAAAACGCTCTTGATGTATGTATGCTGTTGCTATCTATAAGAACAACCTCTCGCATCAACTATACATTTTTTGGAAATGGTTACCGGTTTTCCAACCAATGGACCTTTCCATTTTTAGTTATGCCCCACCCATCACTAGCTAAGCTCCACCCACACCTCGCCGTGTTGGGATTGATCGATCCCCAAATGCCCTAGCTATCAATTTCCTGAAAACTATACAGGGAAGCTGTTGAATATTTTGTAACTAATTTGACTGGGTGCTGTTGCTGCCTATGGCAGCAACAGCCCCCCAGTCAAATTAGTTTCAAAATATTCAACATAATATTTATTAAATAGTAAAAGCAAACAATGTGTACAACAACGCATAGACCGTCTTCAAATATGCGTTCGTGACGTCATTCATGACTTCATTCATTATGATGTCATTCTACACATCACGTAGTTCATTATGACATCATATGATGGGTGGGTACTCTGGAAAGGTGAATTTTTAAATAGCTCAGCGATAGCAATTGACACGTGTTTGTGTACTAACTATGATTATGCCGGTAATTCACAAACTGTGGTTATCTGTGCTGTCATTATCCGCAACATTGCTTCCTGAATGTTCGGCCAGAGACGATAATGGAGGGATTACAATCGGGTTTCTACACAATACCGACGAAACCCGCGCCTTTAGCGTAATCAGCACGGGTGTCGTCCCGAGAATGGCCGTGGAGCAGGCAAGGGAAGACGGGGTGATCGGGACGAATTTCTCAGTACGGTAAGATGATGATTTTATATTACTTTACTAGATTTATGCATGATGGATCTATTAGAATGACGATGGTCGTTGTGGCCTGGATGCCTATGGGGGATCCGATCTGTTACTCAAATACCTGACGTCATAATCAATTACGTCACATGTAGGCTAGATCAGTTATGAACATCGAAAACTGTCACGTGTACGAATTGTATTGTATGTCTTTGCTGAATCTACAATTTAATAAACATTATGTTGAATATTCTGAAAATAATTTTATTGTATGGGAGCTGTTGGCAGCAACAGCCCTAGTGTAATATGGTTCAAAATATTCAATAGCATGTTTATTAAATACGAACGCTTAGTCAGTTATCGATTAAGCGTTCGTAATGAACATATCCACCTTGACATCATTGATTATGACGTCATCATACACGCCACGTAGTGATTGTGACGTCATATGATTGATGGATAAACTAGAAAGGTCCATTAATGTCTGCCATGTTATAACATGGATTACTTGGTTTACATGGCGAGTTGTCACTCAAAGCGTAAAGTGTGAAACCTCTTCTGTGTCATCTGGGAAATATACATATAAGGTGGCAGTAATGATGATGATGATGATGATTATGATGATGATGATGACCGGGTACGATGTACTGTATAGTTACTATTACTACTATACTGCTATCGCCACCCGCTGCGACATACATAGATATGTGTGGCTATATCTGTAAGTTTTACGGGACACTGCCTTTATTTCTTTTTAAAACTTATTCATAGTGATGTCAATAAATTTACAGAGAGCCGTTATTGTTTTTACCGTTTTGATATTGATTTTATGTTTTTTTGTATTGAAAGGTGGGCCATTTTCTCTCCGCCCTTATCTCAGGGCATTCAAATATATAGTGGAATTGCTCGCTCAATGATTTAAGCGGCACTAGAGTGGCATTGCTTAGAGCAGACAATTCACCCGAAGAAAGACATACTGGCTAGTGGTGAAAATAATATAAGATAAGGTGCCCGGTAGCCCATGGCTATTTAATGTTAGGTGTAAGCTATGCCGAAATTTCAATTTCACTAGCCGACGTTGTGACCAAAATTTTTCCAACCATATTTCAAGAATGTCAACAGAGAATCATTTTATATATCTGACGGGTCAGGTTGAGGCTATTTTATTAAGCTTGAAAGCAATGAATTTAACACATTTTACATTTTGCAATACCAAGATTATGTGTAAGTACTGCACGAAGACGAGGCCTGTACCAAAATTAGAAACTCGCTGTGTAACAGGAAATATCGTATTCCAGTCATGTTTGAAGCTCTCGATTCGTGGTTCTAAAATCACCATGAACGTTAAGATGCAACTATATAATGTCACGTGTGTTTCCATAATGTTGCACAATGGACCTTTCCAAGTTTATCCATCGATCATATGACGTTATAGATGATTCTATTTGGCCCGTCTTTGACTCTTGGTCCGACACGTTGTACGAATTGTAGGTCTTTGCTATTTAATAAACACGCTGTCGAATATTATGAATATTTTGAAACAAATTTGACTGGGCGCTGTTGCTGCCAGCAGCAGCACCCAGTCAAATTAGTTTCAAAATATTCAACAGCTTACATGTATACTTTTCTTGAAATTGATAGTCAGGGAGTTCAGAGATCGATCGATCTCAAAACAGACGTGGTGTGGATGGAGCTTAGATTGAGATGGGCGTGGCATAGCTGAAACTGGAAAGGTTCATTGCAACAGCTGGGCAGCTCCAACATCCCTTTTGAACATACCTGACGCATGCCACACAAACATCCACCTGTCATTACAAATCTTCACTTGGCCACATAGTCTAATATCAAATGCAGCGCTCTACAAAGCACGTATCACCGAACTACTGTCACAGATCGCAGTAGCGATGGCCTACGTTTGGACGTGTTCTTCGAATGCCAGAGAATATGCCTGCTCATAAACAACTATATACCAGGCACGCAAAGGGAGCCACAACAGCAACTTGCTAAGTCTTTTGCGATCTGACCTCAAAGAACGTAATCTAGGACAGCTAAAGACGAGAAAGAACAAAAAAGGAGCTCTGGACGCAGTGGATAAGACGCAGTGGAGAATCATCATCATCATCATCATCATCATCATCATCATCATCATCATCAATGTGTGAATCAAATATCACGCCTAGTGGTTTGCATAAGATGCGGATACGATAATACGGTCACTAGCCTTAAGAGACAGGCCATTCACGGTAGATTGCGTGTTTGCAGTTCCAAACACAATGGTTTCAGTTTATCAGTATTCAGCATTAGAAAGTTATGTTTCATCCATTGTTGAATGCCAATCAAACAGTACTCAATGAAATAGAATACGTAGCAGCGACATCGATGTCCACGTTGTATACACCTTTGAAAGTCATTGTTGCTCTGTGAATTAAGCATGACGCCACTAAATCTACTCAGTAAATTTTGACATGTACTCATGTCGGTCTGAAAATCATATTAATTATTCACATGGAACAATTTGTTCTAGATACGTTCGCTACGGTCAAAACAGCATTGATAACAATGTTATTTTCACGCATTTTACTGTGAATATGCACCTTTTAATAGTATATAACATTGTGTGCTATTGTTTTATTTGATTTCATGGTTATATGGAATTGTGTTATAGCGATTGGCCATCACATCGATGCATTCCTTGTCTATTATACCAGTCCCAGAGAGTGATGGTAACTAGTGTAATGTCTCTGGTGCTTTCTGAAATATTATTGAACGCACAATTGCGTAGTGATCACCGACTGGTTTATTATCTTTATAATGAAAACAAGGATCAGTACCCTTCAGATTTATTGTGTAATTTTTCAAAATGTCTACTGCTTGCGTATCCAAAATATAGAGAAGACATATTTACTCGTAAAACCACATCATCAAAAATTCGTATATTATTCCACAAAATTAATTCAAATTTATATTATGCAGAATTTCGGCTATTGTCCAGAGCTACACTTTGCTGTTGTAGTCGAGCCTGTCTACAGCTGACATCAACCCGAAAGGCCGAACGGTTGGTTCCTCAGGACGTGTGCTGTAAGAAAACACGTCCAGGTGAGCCGCCGTCGGTTGCAGATGGGGTTTTATTAGCTGACTACTGTCTTTAGAAAGCAATTTTTATTGACAACAAGGTGACCGCTGTAGACAGGCCCAACACCGTCCCAAAACGCTTCTTCTGTAGATACTAGAACTTTACAATGTCTTGTATATATTCTCTTTTACTGTATTCCGTTCTTCTACTCTTTTTCTTTCCTAATTCTCAACACTTTCTTGCTGCTATCTCTGGAGCTCTTTGTGCTTTTCATCTGCGCTTATGTTTCTTATTCTGCCGCACGTGCACGTGGCCTTGGAATATATACATAATTGACAATGGATAATGATCTAGCTCATTACCGTGCGGCTATAGGTCTATTTGACTACCACTCTCCAAAATCCATAGGTCGTCCAACTATATCACCGAATTCATGGAGAATTGTAAGTGTCTCTCTCGCAATTTACATTGCCAAGTTACTATCTTGTCCTCTGCACTACCTGCATAATGTGACTAATATAATAATAATAATAATAATAATAATAATAATAATAATAATAATAATAATAATAATTTAAACGCTCCTTTCATTAGCAGGCGATGTAGAGTCTAATTCCGGTACCATAAACAGTAGTGATCTCTCTATTGTCCATCTTAATGTTTGCACTCTCAAAGATAAAATCCATCTTGTCGAAGCAAACTTGTCTAATTTTAACATCATTGCTATTGCAGAAAGCCACCTTACACAACACGTAAACAATGACACTATTACACTTCAAGGCTTCCAAGCACCATATCAAAGGGACCGTCAGCAAGCATGGGGGCGGAGTATGCGTCTATATAACATCGCAGCTTCTCGCCGTGTTGAATATGAATCTACTAGTATTGAAATGATCTGGATAGAAATTTATGATCGACCAGAACTCCTAATGTGTGTAATTTATCGACCACCCAATACTGATGTCGATAAATGGCAAATCATTTCCGATAACATAGAAAACGTCCGCGATTTAAACTCGAATAAAACATTCTGTTACTGAGGGACCTAAATGATGATCTCCTTAGTACGACAAACCACTACCTATGCGACATTATTACCAGTTTTTGCTTTTATCAGCTAATAACAGAACCAACCCACCCTGTCTCGAGTATTATAATTAACAATATTAGGCTTCTCAAAGATAGTGGCGTTCTTGCACCTTTTTGTAGCGATCATACCCCAGTACATATGACCATAGCATCCTGCATACGCAAACGGAAATCATACAAGCGCCATATATGAGATTACCCAAAGGCTGACTGGGTGAAATTTAGAAACCACATATCTAATGCTCCGTGGAATACCATTTCCGACGAGCATGACGTCGATATCTGGTGCCAAACCATTACTACAAATATTACTAATGCAGCCAATGCTAGCATACCAAACAAAACAGTCACCATCCACCCAGATGATAAAGCCTGGATGTCTAGCAAAACTAGACACGAGATGAGAATTAGAGAAAAACTGTATAAGAAAGTAAGGAAACCCAAACAAGAACTGGACCTTGCAAAATTTAAGAAACAGAGAAATTCGGTCAACATCTTAGTTCGCACAGCCAAACAAGAATTCAAAATCAAACTAGCAGAAAAAATAAAAAATGGACGCACAGGTTCCAAACTGTGGTGGAAGTTGAGCAAGTCTTTCTTGTTTGACACTAACTCCAATTTTGGCGATATACCCCCCTTAAAACGCGGTGACGGCTCATTTACCTATGACTTTATTGAAAAGGCTAATCTTCTAAATCACTATTTTTCAAGTATTGCGACAATTGATGAGTCAAATGTGGAATTACTCCATTTATCCCTATATACAGAACACTTTTTATACCCCGCCAAAAAATTTGTAATGGCGCCGTCCGTCCTGGCGGGCGGTCGGGCGTGCGGGCGGGCGGCAGAGTGGTTTCCGGATGATAACTCTGTTACCGTTTGTCGGATCGCATTGAAACTTTATAGGGTGGTGGGACTAGGCCTGGGGAAGAAACCTATCGAAAGTAACGATGATCAGAAATCCAAGATGGCCGCCAGCCACTGGCGGTCATCTTGGAAATTGGTTTCCGGATGATAACTCTATTACCGTTTGTCGGATCGCATTGAAACTTCATAGGGTGGTGGGACTAAGCCTGGGGAAGAAACCTATTGAAATCGACGATGATCCGAAATCCAAGATGGCCGCCAGCCACCGGCGGCCATCTTGAAAATTGGTTTCTGGATGATAACTCTGTTCCTGTTTATCGGATCGCTTTGAAACTTCATAGGGTGGTTGGACTAGGTCTGGAGAAAAAAACCTATTGAAATTGACGATGATCCGAACTCCAAGATGGCCGCCAGGCACAGGCTCCCTTCTTGAAAGTTGGTTTCTGGATGATATCTCCGTTACCATTTATCGGATCACTTCCTAGGGTCGTTGGACTATGTCTGGTGAAGAAACTTATCGAAATTTACGATAATCCAAAATCCAATATGGCCGCCAGTCAGCGGCAGCCATCTTGAAAATAGGTTTGCGGACGATACCTCCTTGACCGTTTAACGGAGGAAGAAATACATATTTTCTAATAGCTCTCATTCATTGGTTTGTCATCATGGCGGGGTATTATGCGCCGTTTGCGGAGCTCTTGTTAAATATGATCACAATAACGACTCAAGACGTTCTAGATATACTTTCTAAGCTGGATACCTCAAAAGCTGTCGACCCGACCGAGTAAGGCCTAAACTATTAGTCATGAGTAAAGAAATTCTAGCCCCGATTCTAGCTCATTTCTTTAATTACTCACTCATAAATTCAAAATTTCCCACCTCCTGGAAAATTGCCAATGTAACTCCAACTTTTAAAAATGGGGAAAGGGCCTCGTACACAAACTACCGCCCGATATCTCTCTTGAGTTGTTTTAGCAAAGTCATGGAAAGAACTGTTTTTAAATACGTTTACAACCACATTAGAGATAGCAGCACTCCATATCAGTCTGGCTTTCTTCCTTCACCTTCTACAGTAAATCAACTATTAGGAATATATACATATATCGGCAAAGCGCTAGATGAACAAAAGGAATACTGTTCTTATTTTTCGAGATTTCGAAAGCATTTGACCGAGTGTGGCATCGTGGCCTCCTACAGAAGCTCAAACAATTTGGCATCGCTGGAAATCTACTTTCATGGTTTGAAAGTTAGCTTCATAATCGCTACCAGCGAGTAGGTATAAATGGTTACGAATCTACGTTGCTTCGATTACATGCTGGTGTGCCACAGGGCTCCGTTCTTGGGCCACTACTTTTCTTAGTGTTTATTAAAGATATGCCCAATGACATACTAAACAATTTCAGACTATTTGCTGATGATACATGTCTTTATGTGATGTCGGATATCTTAGAAGACCACACACCATCTGTCGACCACGATCTGCAAGTAATGACCCATTGGGCAAACACATGGCTAGTCGAATTTAATGCTTCCAAAACAACGTCCCTATTTATTTCTCTACGCAGAGATCCTACAATTTTTCCAATAAATTTCAAAAATTCTGAAATAGTTCCATCCACCCATCATAAACACCTTGGTATCACTTTCAACAATAACGGGCATTGGCACAACCATGTGGAAAACATAATAGCAAATGCCCAGATCAAGCTTTCATTACTCAAAGGACTAAAATACATCTTAGACCGCGAATGTCTCGAAATCATGTATAAGGGCTTTATTTGGCCATCGTTGGAATATGCAGATGCTGTCTGGGATAATCTACCACAATATCTTGTTAACAGACTAGAAG